>JAVXUL010147975.1:0-29670 GCA_035590515.1 Trichilia minutiflora
AAATGCTGACTTGGATTAATTTGTTCAACAATTCTCCCTCTTGATCCAAGTCTTCGGTATCATTCCCAGCATTCCTCTCAAGTGTCTGAATTGCTCAACTGAAAGTGGTTTTGTAAAAAGATCTGCAACTTGCTATTTTATATTCACATATTCAAACTTGATTTCTTCTTTTTCAACTAGCTCACGAATGTAATGATACTTGATCTCTATATGTTTAGACCTTCCCTAGAAAATTGGATTCCTAGTTAGAGCAATTGCAGATTTGTTGTCATAATTAATCATACAAGCTTATCTTAGTTCTACTCCGAACTCATCAAGAATTCTTTTCAACCAGATAGCTTGGGCTACTGTTGTAGAAGCTGCAACATATTCTTCTTCTGTTGTTGAGAGTGCTATACACATTTGTTTTTTTGAACCCCACGCAACTACACAACCACAAAACTAGAAACATACCCTATTGTGCTTTTTCTATCCTCTAAACAACTACCCTAGTCACTATCTGTATAACCCATCAACACAATCTCACTACATTTTTTATACCACAAGCCAAGATTACTTGTTTCTTTTATATATCTTAGAATTCTTTTGCCTGCTATCCAATGAGATTTTCCTAGCTTGTACATAAACCTGGATACACAGTTGGTTGCATGTACAATGTTAGGCCTTATATTTGTCAAAAACATCAAACCTTCAATAAGGCTTCTGTACTGGTGCATATTTACTCCCTCATCTTCTAAGTTTATCTTTAACTTTTCACCGTGCACATTGGTGTAGAGACTCCCTTGTTGTCCTCCATTCTAAATTTTTTCAACAAGCCCATTTGTTAGCATGCATTTTATTCATATTTTTCTTACTTATTTCGCTTAATTCATTATCATAAATTATGCTTAATGGGTGAATTTTATACAGTTTGTGTTTTTGTGATGTTAAATAGGATCAATAATGAAGAATAAGTTAAAAGGAATAAAGTTTTGATGATTTTGAAATTGAAAAAAATCTGTCCAGAAAAGTAAAAAACAGCCCTTGTTTTTCTTATATATGACACTATCCATGGGCACGGCTAAGCAGGAGCAGGAAAACAGAATACATAGCCCCTGACTTCCTTAGTTACGAAACAAGCCGTGGGCACGGCTAAATCCATGACATGAGAAAAATTCATATTATGGGATTTCGCGATTTTTACGAGCTAACTCAGCTTTTGCCCTTTTATGCTTCTAAACTTGGTCTTCTATGAAAGGAAGTTGTCTAAGAAGTTTAGGAAACCTAAAAACAAGGAGATTCTGATTTATAAAAAGGGAAAATAATCTTTTTATAAAAGGAGACATATCTGAAACAAAGAGGAGGAGAAAAAGCAAGAATTCAGATCCAAAAAAGGGGAGAGAAAGAGAAGAACGAAGAACAGCAATGAAAATTCCAGATTTGTGTTTTGTTTCTTTTAGATTATGAAGAACTAATTTTCTTTTCTAGTTAAAAGATAATTAAGGATTGGTTTTAAGGATTGTGGATGTATATTTAACTTTTAAACTCTTATTCGTTCTTGGTAGTTATGTAATTTTGCACTTCATATTTATTAATGTTAATTTGTAGATCATAACAGCTTCTGTTATATGATTCGATTAAAATTATATAGCCATATAAAACTTCATATCCATAATTGTATGATTTTTTATACTTGTGAAAAAAGATATCTTCAAAAAATATCTTTGGGTTGCATAATCTAATTTAAACAAATAGCCGCTTGTGTATTTGTTGGTTAGAACCAGGTTTCTCTGATTCTTAATGCTATCAATAAATTAAAATCTAAGAGCTTCTCTAGGTTTGTTTGTTGGTTAAAGAGCAATTATCCCGCTTGACTTAATTATTCTACAATGTAAGGAGGAATTGGTTATGTAGGGCTTACCGGTAACTATAACTGGTTTATCAAGATAATAAAAGTGTCTTAACTTCAATGATCAATCCACTTGAATCAATCTTAAAATTATTCCTTTGACTAGATCTTCATAAATTTGATTTTCTCCTTTACCTTGTTTTTACTCTTGTTGATTTAATTAATTTTGTTGGTTTTATTTTCTTTCAGTTATCAAAATTTTTTTTATTTTTGTGGTTGATTTATTTCCTAGTTTTAAAAGACTTGAAATCACCCGTTCCTTGTAGAGATGATCCCACTCATCGCTATCTATAAATTTATTTTAGGATTGAGTTGGTATTTTTATTTTTTATGGATTCGACAATCGATCAGAGAGAAAGGAGAAAACGAAATGGGGAAGATGATCCCCTTATCTGTATAAAAAGAGGCTGTGAAAAGATGAAAATATCTTTCCAGAAACACAGTGTAATTCGGCCAAAGGTATCAATACCTTTTCAAAACGTATTAGAACATTTGGCTCTTTACTGTTCACTACATTTACAAGGTGTTGATACCTTCCCCCAATATATCGATACGTTTCATCGTAATTACACATTCCTCCATCACAAAGGTGTCGATATCCTTACCAAGGTATTGATACATTTGACACTATTACTATTTATAATGTTTTCAAGGTATCGATACCCTAGGTTTGGCTCTCTACTCTGAAAGGTGTCAATATCCTTCTCTAAAGGTATCAATACCTTTGACCTTAGCTAATAACGTATCAATACCTTTTTCCAAATGTATCGATACCTTTGCCTCTACTCCTTATTCTGAAGACTGTTATTTCAAATGGTCATAACTTTGGATCTTGATATTTGCTTGGAACCTATAATATATCAATAGAAAGTTTTCTCTGAGTTCTACAAAAATGATGGGGAACTTCTTCTCAATTAAAGATGATTTTAGGGTCAAAAATTCAATTCTTTCTCATAAACTTATATTCTATATCACACACCTTCTTAAAAATAACTTCAAGGTATCTTGCTCTCTAATGCATTATCTATACATGACATCATGCAAGAAATATTATGAGGGATTTACCATAATGGCCATACCTCTGAGGGATGGGTTTCATAATTCTCCCCCTTCCCCCCTAATTAAATTTTGTCCTCAAAATTCTACATAACGTATATGATAAGCAGTAACAAAAGAGTAATACTAAGGTATACAACTCCTCTTTTTTCCTAATAATCAAATAAAGGTATTTTAGAATACCTCACTTGTTATTCATTACTAGGAGAAGAAACTATAACCTCTAAAGAACAAAGATAACAATGAAAATAAAACATGTTACATAGAAAATATAAGGATCTTTCTTTGGGGCTAAATACATACCTTGTCATTGGAAAAGGTGTGGGTATTGCTATCTCATTAGACTCTTCGACTCCCAAGTCATCTCTTCAACTATGGCACTCTGCCATAAGACTTTCACCATTGAAAAAGTCTTATTTCTCAGGACCCACTCTTACTAATCAAGTATTCTCACTAGTTGTACTACATAATTAAGATCATCTTTCAAATCGATCGGTGGTGTCTTAACTACGTACGATAGATCTGGCACATACTTCTTGAGCATAGATACATAGAATACATTATGTATATAACTCAGCTGAGATGGCAAATCCAATCTATAGGCTACTGGGCCTATCCTTTTCACAATACCAAAAGATATAATATATCAAGGATATAACTTTCTCCGGTTTTTGAATCTGATTATCCCTTTCTAAGACGATACTTTCAAGAAAACCTGATCGTCTACTTCAAATTCCAATGCTCTCCTCCGGTTGTCAGCAAAAGATTTTTGTATATCCTGAGCGACTTTTAATCTCTCTCTGATAATCTTGACTTTCTTAGCGGTGATCTCAATCGGTTCAATATTATTGAGCTTTTTCTCACCAACTTCATCCCAATACACTATGGTTCTACATTTTCTATCATACAAAACCTCATAAGGTGCCATCCTAATGCTAGCCTGCTAACTATTATTATAGGGAACTCTATCAATGATATATACATATCTTAGTTGCCTAAAAATTCAATAATACATGCCCGAAGCATATCCTCTAGCGTCTGGATGGTCCTTTCTGACTGCCCATCGATCTGAAGATAAAATACATAATTGAAAGCCAACTGAGTGCCCATAGCTTTTTGAAGTCTAGGCTAAAATCGAGATGTAAAACGAGGATCTCGATCTGACACAATGGTAGATACATGCAGCCTGGTAAAACGAAAATCTCAAATTGACAGAAAGTGAGCTGATTTAGTGAGTCGATCTACAATTACCCAAATAACATCATGGCCTGCTTGAGTCTGAGGCAACCCGATCATGAAGTCCATAGCAATGTGCTCCTACTTTCACTCAGGTATAGGTAGAGGTTGTAAAGTCCTTACAGATCTCTATACAGCCTGACAATTTCAGATACATACAACTTGCCCAATTTTTCCAAGGAGAAATTCACTCGAATTGATAGAAAGTGAGTTTTTTAGTGAGTCGATCTACAATTACCCAAATAGCATCGTGGCCTGCCTAAATCTGAGGTAACCTAATCACGAAGTCCATAGCAATTTGCTCATACTTCCACTCAGATATAGGTAGAGGCTATAAAGTCCCTGTAGGTCTCTGGTGCTCAGCTTTAACCTGCTGACATATTAAACACCTAGCCATAAAATGGGCTATATCCTATTTCATCCCCGACCACCAATAACTCTCTCTGATGGTATGGCATATCTTAGTACTGGCCGGATGTATAGCAAATGCAGAACTGTGGGCCTCCTCTAAGATAACATCTTTTAACACTCTATCACTGGGTACACAAACCTGACCTTTGAGTGAAGTAGAAATCACCCTCTTTGTCGTCTCTAATCTCCTAACAAGCTTTGACCAACTCACTATCTTGTATCTGACCTAGTTTGATCTAATCAACTAAGGTAGGTCTGACTACAAAACTAGCCATCAAGGCTCCAACCTCATCATACCCTATTGATACTCCCATCACTTTCAAGTCCATTAATAAAAGCAGGTAAGTGGTGCAAACATAAGCCAAGCAAGCTGAAGTCTTTCTGCTCAAAGCATCAGCAACCACATAAGCCTTTCCTGAGTATTAGTAAATGATTAAGTCATAATTGTTAATCAACTCTAACCACCTCTTCTGTCTCAAATTCAACTCTTTCTGCGAAAGCAAATATTTGAGGCTCTTATAATTAATAAATCTCTGGCACTGCTCCCTATACAAGTAATGCCTCTATATTTTTAATGCAAAAACCGTTGCTATTAGCTCTAGATCATGGGTAGGGTAATTCTCTTTATGATTCTTCAATTGTCAAAAAGCATAAGCTATAACCCTTCCATTTTACATTAATACACAACCGAGGCCTTGCCTCGAGGTATCACTATATATAACATATTCGCCTCCTAGCATAGGGAGTGTCAAAACCAATGTCGAAGTAAGACAACTCTTCAGAGCTTGGAAGCTCTGCTTATACTGATCATCCCACTCAAAATTAACCTTCTTTCTTGTAAGTCTCATCAGAGGTGCAGCCAACAAGGAGAAGTCCTCAACAAATCTCCTATAATATCCCACTAACCCCAAGAAGCTACGGATCTCAATCACATTCTTTGGTTGTTCCCACTGAACTATAGCCTCAATCTTCTTTGGATCCACAAGTATCATACTGTTAGACATAACATGCCCTAGAAAATTCACCTTTCTAAGCCAAAACTTGCACTTAGAGAATTTAGTATATAGCTGCTTCTCTCTTAAGGTCTGAAGCACTACCCTGAGATATTAAGCATGTTCTCTCTTACTTCTCGAATACATAAGTACGTCATCTATAAACACAATGACAAACTTGTCTAAATAAGGGTGAAAAACCTGATTCATCAAATCCATAAAAGCTGCAGGTGCATTTTTTAACCCAAATGGCATAACCAGAAACTTATAATGGCCATATCGAGTTCTGAATGCTATTTTATGGACCTCATCCTCTCTAATCCTGAGCTGGTGTATCCTGATCACAAATTAATTTTGAAAAATACACTCGCACCCTGCAATTGATCAAACAGATCATCTATCCTTAGTAATGGATATTAGTTCTTGATGGTTATTCATTGAGCTGTCTATAATTGATACACAGCCTCAACTTACCATGTCGATATAAAACTCAAATTCTCTATCAAGTGATAATCTAGATAATTTCTTTAAAAACACATTGGAGAATTCTTTCACCTCTGGCACCTATTCCAGACTAACTCCTAGAATTGATCTATCAATCACATGTGTCAGATAAGCCTGACACCCTTTCTGAAGTAATCTTTTAGTCTCTATCACCGATATGATACAGAAAAGAAGTATCCTTCGCTCGCTTGTAAAAATAATTTCAGGCTTTCTTAACCATATGAAGTTCACTACCTTCCTAAAATAATCAATCGTAGTATAGTGTTGTTACAACCGGTCAATGCTTAAAATGGCATCAAAATCTTGGATTCTTAATAGAATCAAGTCAATCTCAAAAGTAACATCTCCAATCCAGACCTCACACCGCCTAAACACAGTGTTCCAAAGCAATCTCTGCCCCAAAAGCGTATGAACAATCAACTCTGGTTCTAAAGGTACCAGGTCCTTATTAGCATACCGTGCAAATACAATGCTAATGAATAATCTATCTGAATCAAGATCAACTAAAATATATGCTGGATGACCAAATATCATCACCATACCAGTAATCACATCTGGATTATCCTGAGCCTGCTCTTGCTTCATTGTAAATACCTAAGTCTAAACTCGTGACTGGTTCCTCTGATTACCCTAACGAGTAATTGCGCTTCTTGATCTAGACTGATGAGCACCCAAAAACTGTGGCTGAGGCATGGATTACTATGCATCAAAAAATCTCAAATCTTGCTCCAGTTGGCTAGTTGTCTCTATTGTCTCCAAATTAGGACAGTCTCTCTTCATATGATCCACTTGGCCACAATGATAACATATAAGAGGTAGTCTGTAGGGTCTAATATAAAATCACTTATAATTAAGACATCATCCTTGATCAAATGACCTCCTACCTGATCGACTCGATCTCGAAGTAGAAGTATCAAATCGAGATGATCGTTGCTCTTTAGGGGAAAAAGATAAATAAACCCCAAAACTTGTTGAATAATATTAGTTAATATTAATTAATGTCTCTTGGCTTATATTTTGCTTGTTTTTAAGTTAGTATATGATGTTTTAATGAGTTTTTACTTGTTTTTGTGTTGTAGGGTCAAATTCCCAAAAGTTGAGAAATTGTGCATTTTGGAGCTATTTTGCTCAATTTCTGTAAATAAATGATATCTTGTTGTAGAATAATCGAATTTTGATGATTCAAGATTCTATAGAAAGAGGACTCAACAATATAAAAGTTTCACGAAGATTTTTAATACGTTTAGAGGCTATTAGAGGAGTAAAAAGTGAAGGAAACAATCTTTTCACTAGAGGTCAATACTATGCAGAAGTGAAAGTGACCTTTGAAGGTTTAGAGGTATTTTTAGCATATTTATTGATATTTAATGAAGAAGTAACCTTCTAGAATTTTGTAGTAAATGAATCCATATTTTTATAGAGTACTCATAAGCCTAGTTTAGAGATTGTTTGGGCCTCCAAATCTACCCCGAAAAAATTAAACTCTAGATCCGCTTTGAAAAAGAGTAGTGTATAGTAAAATAAAGATATCTTGACGTAGAGATATCAGAATTAAAAAATTCAAAGTGATTTGGAAAGATAACTTCAAGATATAAAGAATATATAAAATTCATTTAAAGACGTTATGATTATCAAAAGTGGCCACAAAGAAAGAAGTCAGCAATAGAAAAATAGAAACTTGGTGCTACAGCGCCATTTCTGGGGCTGCAACACCAAATGGCACCCGTATTCCAGAAACTTGGCACTACAGGCCATTTCTGGGGTTGCAGCATTAGCCTAACTAGGGATTATATAGACTTTGTGGGTTTTTATATTTATGCTTCATTTTTTCCTTTCAAGCCCTAGTTTTTGAAGCCTATAAAAAAGGGAACTTTTGGAGACTTTGAAAGGTAGCCACCATACCAAAATTAAAGAGAAAACCTTTAAGAATCATGGAGATCAAATGAAGAAGCCATGAAATCAGATGATTGGAGGAGGATTTAACCATGAGTTTTTCTTTCTTTCTCTAGTTTTCTTGTTTTCTTCTTTGTAAACCATAAATTTATGGATCTGTATGGTTTTTATTTTACTTTTATGTTAGAGTGAATTTATAATCTAGAGTTTTGACTTAATTTATGCCTTGTGGATGATTTACTTACCTTGTCCATTTATTTAACCTTTTCAATAATCTATTTATGCTAATCTGTGTTTAATGCCCTAATTTCTTACTGGAGAGTTAGTGAGATCAACTGAAGATTAACACTCAGGAGAGGTAATCTTAGGTTAAAAATTGATTAGCGTAACATAGGTAATCAATGAGTGGGGAGACCGTTATTGCCTATAAAGAATAATCAAGAATGAAATAAACATAACAACTCAAGGTTTTAATTTTCGGTAACAATTTAGAGTTTTTCATAGTAACAAATGAAAACATGGATTTAAAATTATATAAGCTATCAAAATTAGGATTTAGAGTTTTAATCAACTTAACCTTAAGAAAGGTAGTTGGTTGCATTACGAATCTTGTCTTATACACCTGAAAATAGTTAGATAATGAACTGGGATATTTTGATTGCTTAATTGGTTTGTTACTCTTTTTATGAGTTTATTTGTATTATACTTTGCTTATTGCTTCTAGTTCACTGGCCATAGATTAAATGAATTTGAATTTAGGATGAGGCACTTAGGAGAAGTTATCCTAGATTATACCATATAATACAACCTAGGGCATTAATGAGTTGGGAGGCTATTAATCCCTTTGAAGACGATTAGAGAGAATCCAAGAACTTAATGCATTCTTAATTCTTAGATTTAGATAGGGATATCAAATTTAGTTTTAGGAATAGATTTTACTTGACTTCGGGAGGGGTAGTCCAATAATTTAGTATTCTTGTCTTATAAATTTGGAATTGAGTAAATGATGAATTGACATGAGAAACATAGTTGAGTGCTAGGTAAAATTAATTCTCTAGAACATTAATACTTCTGGTTTTCTAATTATTTGTGGCTATGTTCCATGTATAAAATGTATCATATTAGTTGTAATTAGCTTAGTATAATTTAATTCTTTATTTAATGGTTATATGAATAAAATTAGTATTATTTTACCTATAGTACTTAACATAAGTTAAATTAATTCCCTGTGGATACGACAACCCTATACTTACCATTTCTATACTAAAACTTGATACCGTACACTTGCGGTCAATTTTCATACGCACATTGTGGAGCGAAAAAATAGCCACTTGAAGATCCACTACTGTGGCTCTTCTTTGAAGATTAACCTACTGAAACACTAAGGTTCTTTCTCTTCTAGAATCCAACTCTGAATCTCCTTTCCTTAATCAATGATTCTGCTCGTAGGGCCAACTGTACTACCTCTTTATAACTCTGCCTGACTATCACTGGCATTCTATCTCTAATCTTTAAATTCAGCCCAGCCTCAAACTTAGCACACAAAGTTTCTTCAGTGGTAAGTTTTGGAACAAACTCTACTAACTGCCTTAGCTGAGTTTCATAATCTGCTACCATGTTACCCATCTGTCTCAAATTCATAAACTCTTGCCTTTTTATGTTACTGTAGAAGTGTGTAAAGTACTTCTCTTGAAAGGCTCTCTAGAAGTCTATCCAGGTAGGCTTAGCACTTAGCGTCATTGAGATGTTCAACTACCAAGTAGTAGCACTCTACTTTAGCAATCTGGTAACCACTCTCAGTTTTTTCTCATCTGAAAAATTCATATCATCTATATTTTGTTGCACTGTCCTCAGCCATCTATTTGCATCTAAAGTATCTGTGTTTTCACAAAAAGGAACACTTCTCAGTTGTCTCACTTTCTTAATCAACTTGGCTAACTTTTTTACTGACCGAGAAAATTCAGCTTGATTGGTATTGGGTACTAAATTTTGTACACTCATATATGCCCTGAATGTGTTCCAAGTCTCCTGTGATCATGAAAAATAAGCACTCCCTTCAGGATTCTACGTCTGTGGCGGAGGATCCATAAGAACTTGCTCCTGCTCATAAGCAGATGGTGCAGCATGAGATGATACCTCCTGATAATCTTAATTCGTGATATTCCTTTGAGGTCTACCCCTCCCCTTTTCGGATCGTGACTGTATTTCTACACAAAAATCAATATATTTTATACCAAATCAATAAATCTTAATTGAATCAACTCAATCTATGATCCATTAACACAATTCTCATTAAAATCATCAAATATGAAAACTCTAAGAACCGAAATTGAGAAAGTTCAAAAATAAAAAAACATAACTCATACGAAAAAATAAATGCTCTAATACTAATAAAATTATCACATCCCGACCCTAGTCGGTCATGTGGTAATCGTCACGAATCCCAGAAATACATCCTATCAATTAGAAAGAAATCTTAGGATACGCAAGGTTTTAGTATCTATTTTCAAAATCCTTTTTTTTCAAATACAACGAAGTATGGAAGACTTTCAAATACAGTTAAATTATATATATAATTTCAACACTTGCATTCCCATGCAATATATCACATTACAAACATTTTTCAAAATAGTTATTGCACTTAATCCTTGGCCAAGCGAAAATACAGAAGAAAAATCAAACGATACAATATTCATTTTATTTAGTGGACCATAATATATAAACCTAAGTCGAGTACCTGAAAACTGTGCTGAAATCTTACTTCAGCTATATTATGCTATATCGGACTTTCTTAACCTAAAATGAGAAAGTGAGGGGTGAATATTTGAAAAAATACTCAGTTAGTAGACAATAACAACACAGCAAATGAAAATATACACTGATTACAAAAATCCCTCATAATCACAAAGAAAATCAAGAAAGTGTGAGATGGCATAATTTATAAGACTGTGAAAGTCGATAGAATCAAATGTAAATATGATCCCTCGGTCTATAGGATCTCATCCACTCTCTCTGACTTGTATGACTGATCCGTAACCCTGGTTAGGAATATATGCCCATGTAAATATATGGCTAGCATGCTATAGCCTAGATATATTGAATTCCACTCGTACAATCTTGAACTGCATGGACAATTCATATTCATAGGTCTATTAGATTACACCTACTCCACCCTGAGCTGTATGACCAATCCTCACCCTAGGACTATTGAATTTCACCCTAGGACTATTGAATTTCACCCACTCTCCTCTGAGCTATATGATCAATCCTCACCCATATGAACTTACTAATATGGCACATAATTTTAAAAACCAATATCGGGACTCTCAAAGCCAAAACATAAAACATTACTCATGGCACCCCGACCATTATACATATAAATACTCAACTATGCCACATTTACAAAATATTGGTTAAAATATCATTTCAAATGGCCTCCGACCTCAAATCCATAACATTACAGTATCATCAAAATATAGGCACAATAGGCCTCCGCCCTCACATTCACGGCAACCAAGGTTTTACAACAATCCTATCTCTATAACAAACAAGGGACTAACCCGGCCACCATACAACATATATCCAATGCCTCCTCATTTTATCACACATATATGTATCCATATGCTACACAATCTTAAGCATACTAATTAATTCAAAACATTTAATGGGGTAAAGGGAAAGTGTATCCACTCACAGTTCTGAGGTGAAAAATCACCCGCTCGATGTCCTTCTCGCGACTATCGCACCTAGATATACACATGCACACAGATTCAATGATCCATCACCATAAACATGCATGGTCATACTCTTTCTCTCTCTCTTGCTGATATACTACCCACACATATTCCTACTTCTCTTTCATGCCATTCTAAGTTATTTTAACACCAATATAAGCACAAACCCTCTAATTTACCAATCTGATCGATAATTTAGGAAATTCTTAATTTTTAGGGTTATGTAAACAGTGCCCCGAGCTACCTATTTCTTAATCTATGTGAAATGATAGCTCAATTTTAAGAGATAAATTGGGAAATAAGCTTACTCGAGCTTTTAGGTAAGCTTGGAGTCCTTTTTTAAGTGTTTCTCCCTCTTTGGCTGTTGTTTATCATAATCCCCTAGTGATTCCTCTCAAACAAACGAGTAAAACTCTGATCGAATAAGGTTTCTGAGTTCTAGTGTTGATTCTTAATTCATAGGAACTGAAATGGCAGAGTTTGGTTGAGGGATGATTGAGTTATATCCCTGATAGAGAGAAAGGATTGTTTTAGATGAGAGAGAAAGATGAAAACAAAATGGAAAAGATGATCCCCTCATCTTCATATATAGGGGCTGTGAAAAGATGAAAACATCTTTTCAGAAACACAATGTAATTTGCCCAAAGGTATCGATACCTTTCCAAAATGTATCAGAACCTTTGGTTTTTCATTGTTCACTACACTTCCAAGGTGTCGATACCTTCCCCCAATAGATTGATATATTTCATCGCAATGATACATTCCTCTGTCATAAAGGTGTCAATACCCTTACCAAAGTATTGATATATTTGACACTATTACTATTCATAATACTTTCAAGGTATCGATACTCTGAGTTTGGCTCTCTACTCTGAAAGGTATCGATATCCTTCTCCAAAAATATCGATATCTTTGGCCTTACCCAATTTCTCCAAAGGTATCGATACCTTTGCCTCTACTCTTTCTTCTGAGGACTATTGCTTCAAATGGCTATAACTTTGGATTTTGATATTTACTTGAAACTTATAATATATCAATAAAAAGCTCTCTCTGAGTTCTACACAAATGATGTAGAGAACTTTTTCTTAATTGAAGATGATTTCGGGATCAAAATTCAGTTCTTTCTCATAAACTCATATTTTATATCATACACCTTCTTAAGAATAGCTTCAAGATATCTTATTCTTTAATGCATGATCTATACATAACATCATGCAAGAAATATCATGAGGGATTTACCATGATGCCCATACCTCTGATATATTGATAATATGATCATCAAGTTGGTAAATATATACAGCACCTAGAGAAAACATTCTCTCTTATGAGGAGATACCAGATGCCACTTAACCCTGAGAAGTGTATAAGACCTAGACCAATATCATTAACAATATTGTCTACTTTAACTTAACCAATAGAACCTCATAGTTTTATGTTTAGTAATGGGTCAAACCCATCTAAAAAGATCTTGTTAATAACTTGATTCTATTTATATATATATATAACCTAGTAACTTTCTCTCATATTCTTATATAAGATTTGATCAGGTCTCTAGTCATCCTGAAGCCGACTAAGAGCTGTTCCTTACTCAAACCTTCTTATCCTGGTGGTACTCTTCGTCCTCTAGGATCAGGATATTATAAGCTCACTAACTTTCACTTAATTTATCCTTAACATACTGGAGGAGAGCTAGCTTGGATATTATATTGCAAGACCTAACTCAATGTTGTCAATGATATTGTTTATTTTGGCAAAACTTTATAGTTTTTGTTCTTGGTAATAGGTCTAACCT
Organism: Trichilia minutiflora; assembly: GCA_035590515.1. NCBI lineage: Eukaryota > Viridiplantae > Streptophyta > Magnoliopsida > Sapindales > Meliaceae > Trichilia > Trichilia minutiflora. The sequence goes on from JAVXUL010147975.1 coordinate 13,507, forward strand.
ATTCCAAAAGAGCTTATTAGATTTTGATGTTTATAGTCTAATAACTTCCTTTCTCATTTTGATATAAGACTTGATCCTGTCCCTAGCCATCCTAAAGTCCATCAGAGACTGCTCCTTACTCAGGCCTACTTGCTCCCATATCGCTGTTTGCTCTCTAAAACTAGGATGTTATAAGTGTGTATTTGAGGTCAGGTCAGAAAAATTTTTGTAATTTATAGTTGGTGCTATCATAAACTTAAAAGCACTAATAACTCTCATGGAATTACAAAACTTGACTAAAAGATTGACAACCCTAAGTAGGTTTATTTTGAAATCTACTGACAAGTATTTTTCTTTTTTTTAGGTTATAAGAAAAGAAAAGAGAATGAAATAGAAGGATGAATGTGAGAAAAGTTTTCAATAGCTTAAAGATTATCTAGTGTCAGCTCATCAGTTTTGTCTATAGAAAAGTATTATTCTTGTATCTCGTCGTTAGTGATTACTAGATAAGCTCAACATATACTAGTATAGTATATGCCATATAATATACTAGTAAATTGCTTCTTGATGTAGAGATCAGATATTTCTCCTAGAGAAGTTGATACTAGCCTTAATAGTGGCAGTTGGAAAATTAATACCTTATTTTTAGGTTCATCTAGTGGTTATCTTTACTGACCAGCCTTTAAGATAAATTTTTGCATCATCTTGATATATCTGAAAAACTTACAAAATAATTGGTAGAGTTTAGTGAGTATGATATAGAATATCATCCCAAAAAGGTAATAAAAGGATATGCTTTGGCCGATTTTATGATAAAGAGGATAATCAGTGAAGTCCTTATAATATCATAAGTATCTGAACCCTTACCTGATTTTAGTAAGGGAAGTTTCTTATAATCCAAAAATTAAGTCCTAATATGACTCGTGTTGATTGATGGGTCGCAAAATGCCCAAGAAGGAGGAATGGGTGTCATTTTGATCAATTTAGATAGAGAAAAAATTATATGTACCCTCAGGTTTGATTTTTTTCTATCGAATAATGAACTAGAATATAAGGATTTATTAGCAAGAATGAATCTGGCTTATGAAATAAGAGTAAAATCCCTAGTGGTTAAGAGAGATTCCTAGTTAATAGTGAACTATATCAATGAACAGTATCATACCCGAAAGGTTTGTTAGTGTTGTATGTCCTAAACTATTCGTGTTGTCGATTTTATGCATCTTTGTATTGAATTACTATTTCAATATGTACAGTATATATTTATTAATGATGAAATCATTTCAATTTATATGTGTATGCTACTTTTTATATTGATTATACCAATAATTGAGTACATATATAAATGTCTATATAATTTGATTATCTAAATAGTTTTTTATAAAAGCCATATCAATCGGACATTAATACTGTATAATAGACACACTAAATGTCTTTGGTGAATATTATGAGATAATATTAGTATAGGTGACATGATAGTCATGTCATTAGGATATTAATATGGATTAATAGTCAGAGAACTATTTTTCAAACGTGACTACAGATATGACAAATCATACGAAAGTATGATGTTAAAAATTTGTCATATGATTCTACTAATATGGTAATTGTTCCTCAGACTTGAGATATCATTATCATCTTTCGATATAGATACATATAGCTTATATGGTGTATAAATGTGAGACTAATTACAGCTTGTATAATAAGCTAATTTGATCATATATTATTTATATCGAGCTATAAATAATAGTTAAGATGAGATCCGTTAACTCAATATATAAGATATTGGGGTACCGTTGACCAATCCGAATTTGAGTTTTCATTCTAACATTGACAAATACCTGAAACAAAAGTCTTTGGCCAAAGCAACTTAAAGTTACATGAAAGAGTTTCATGGTAACAAGTTCAAAGCATATTGATCAAAACTCTGAGCGAAAATTAAGTTTAAAGGTTTTGACATTTGTGAGTCTTAACTCAATTAGAATTAGACGAATGAAAGGAATCTATCCAACATACAATCAATTATAAAAGATTTCATGAAGATTTTCTTTATTATAATTTAGAGATTATGGTACATTGTTAGATATTAACCAAAGTCGTTAAGTATCTGAATGATTTGAAACGAGATCGATGATATTGATTTCGACTTACGGCTAACATCATAGTGAATCCAAGAGGTCATAACATAAAACTTATGATCATTCTTTCTTTTAGACAGAGTAAATATTATTTGTAAGAGAATTACCACTCTCAGAGATAATATTTGATCGAAAATATAAACTGTTTATGCATTAAATAGTTTAACAAGTAAATGAGTTATGTTTAATGACCTAAATATAACTTAAAGTTACAATATTCTTTTAATATTTAGAAATATAAATAGAATTGAAATAAATTTGGTCAAAGTAAGTTTGACCAAATTTGGGATCTATTTATCATATTTTTAAAATATGAGAACCTAAATGATATTTTATATTACTGTTAAGAAGTTTATTTAACAAGATTGTCACCCATTTGTCTTCAACTATAAAGACTAAACGCACTTTAGTAAATGAAAAAAAATATATAAATATAGTCATTTTCTATTTTTAAGAAAAAATTAATTTTTATGAAAAATCAAAAATGAAAACAAGCTCTGCTTTCTCTCTAAAACTCACGGTCAAGCAAGAGTGATCCATAAGTGTTTGAACTCTTGGAGATCTCATATTTTTGAAGTTTTTCTTTATCACATAATCACTAAAAGTTAGTGGTTTAACCATGATTATGCTTAATTTTGAAAATTTTGCATATATGTTAATTATTTTGGCATGTAGAACTCTAAGCTTAGAGTATATAAATGAGTTGTTTGTGACCTTGTTTTGGTGATTGATTTTGGTGGTTGGTTTATGTGTTTGTTTTGGGCCATTTTTGGGTTTCATTTTCCATATTGCTTTCCAAGAAGGAATATGATGAATAGTTCATCATCTAAGAATATTAATGAGTTTATTGACATCATATGATGACGAGTGATATGTTGGAGGCATGGGTTTCATGTGATGGAATGGATAGAAATTAATGAAATTCATGAATGATGAATTTTTTTTTCATGATGTGTAATTGACAAACAAAGGTTGTTTGCATGTGATTTATCATGGTTTAGTGCTGTTTTCATGAGATGAAAAACAATTGATCATGTTATGGAAGACTTGATTTTGGTCATGTATGCATAAGATGCAAGATGTTTGTGTTTTGGTTAATTAAAGTTTAATTAATTGTTAATTAGCTTGATTGTTAGTTATTTTAATTTAATTTATTTGATGAATGATTTGTTAGGCTAATTTTGTTTTTAATGTTGATTAACATGGATTTATTAATATCGATATGTTGGTTAATCTTTTAATTAGATTAAATGATTACTAAGTATCTATGTGTTTCATAAGTAGTATGAATACTTTGATAAGTATAGATATGTTTATATAGATACTTTGATAAGTATGGATATGTTTACATAGATACTTGGAAAAGTATGGATACTTTGACATAGATATTTTTGAAGTATGGATACTTTGATAAGTTTGGTATGTAATCAATGAAAAGGATAATATCAAATTTATATATATTAATTAATTTATTTTTGGCAAACTCTTATTGGCCTAAGATTTGACTTTAGGCTAAACTTTTAACTATTATAATTGATAATTATTTATTAAATATTATTATTTTTAAATGTTTACTATATATTTGATATGTTTATTATAATTTATTATCTTACTTTTTCATAAATCCTAAATTAGCCTAATGTATTTTATTTAATTTGTTTGATAAATTAAATAAATTACAAAAATAACTAAATTACATGTTTGACATGTTATTATGATCGAATAATACAAATTAGGTAAATAGTGATTAAAAAATTGAAACTGAATAAAATTTTTATTAAAAGTGTTTTAATGAATACACTCGTGTTTACAAGTGTTATTAATCAACCATAAGTGTAATTATACATCAAATTAATAATTTGAACCAAAGCAACGTCAAGATTTCTTGTATGATAAGTTTTCTTAATCGGGTATGTGAATAGTAATTATATGAACAGTATTTATATAAATAGTATTTATGTGCAAAGTAACTCGATTGTAATAGTTTATTTGTGTGACAAATAAATATTTTTACTCAAGCATAATTTACTTATGTAACAAGTGATGTAAAAAATATTCTTAGGGTTATTTGCCAAGTAATAACCAATTACTTATACATATTCATGTACATATGATATGCGTGAATATATGTATGAGTAAATAATAATAATTGTTCATATGTGTATAGATGGTCAACCTAAAAAAGATAGTTTTGAGAAAACTGTCTTAGTCGCAAGAATGTTCACATGAAATATGAATAGTTTTGAGCTTGGTCAAAACTCCTCTGAATTATCATATGTTTGCCTTCTATTGTAGGGTAACTAATAATTCTTGAACATAAATTTTCTACTATAAGATCTTAATTATGTGAAGGGTATGGGATTTGTGTATTTGAATTAGATTATCTGATTCTTGATAATATTCAAAATTCGATTAAAATTCTATTATGTGAGATTGGGATAAGAATATTATTTGGGAAAGTACAATAATTTGAATATGACTAGTGTAGGATACCAAGATTTCTATTATATGAGGTATCTGAAACGAGGACAAAGGGTAATATCAAGTCCTGTATGACATATAGAAAAGAATTTATTCTTTACTCATTGAAATTAATTAATCAAGACTTCTATTATATGAGGTTAATTAATTTTAATGAGAATTCGATACCTATTAATTATTAAAAATCCAACAAAAATTTTAAATCCTATTTGAGGAGTGTATGATTTAAATAAAATAGTAAGAGTTGATTTTTTATTAATAAATTTAATTATTGAATTTATTTAATAGTTTAATATTCTAGCAAACTATCTTCTATTTTCCTCCAGCTCTCTTAGAGTAAAATGAAAAAATGTCATCATCCAATGTGTTTCTCATAATGTTAGAAAGCAATCTCTTAGTCAGATTGAATCTAAAAGACTAGTTAAGAAACTTAAGAATGGTTTCAACTTTGAATAGTTAGGCTATGTTTTGAAAGCGGAGATACCCATGTCATTAGAGGGGGATGCTCCCCAAGAGAAGTAAAACACCCTTAATAAATGATAGGTCGATAATTGTAGAGTATCACTCTACATGTTAGCTAGTATGACTCTACATGTTGGCCATGATGAATAAAGAGCTTTAAGAGTGATATAAGAGTATAACATCTACGTATGAGATACTCAAATTCATACAATAGTTATATGAAAAGACTCTTGAATCATAGAATACGACATATACGAGACCCTGTTCAATAAGAGCAAAGGGTATAAGGCATATAGTGTCCACATGGTCATTATCAATAAGACTACAAAGCAGCTAAAGCACATATCTTAAGTTCTGAAAGGATCTAAAAAAAGCTTTTACTCTAAAAATCTAAAATAAAATCGCCTAAAGAAAAATAATTCTATTGCAAGGTAAAAGAATATTGAAATAGGAATTATCCTCAATACTTTGACAGCCTTAAAAAGGCTAAAAGGGTTATGTAGAGCAGTTATATGATTGAATATGAATTAAGTGTTAATTCAAATATTCATTTATGAATGATTATATTAGCTACTACTTCTTATTTCTAAGTGTCTTTACATATACTACAAAATAATTATATATTATTAGACGATAAGTTCATCTGGAAGATGGTTAATGGAGTAATTGTTGTTATTATAGCCATTGGGTTCTTGTAGGCTTAAATTGCCATTCAAGCACATATTAAAATTAGAAAATGTTATGTATTATGCTTCTGGTGTATGAAACATTATATCTATATTTGTACTATATAATATGGTATATTATGTACAATTTAATAAAGATATATATTTAATATATTTTGGAAATATATGTATTGGCAAAGCAATTAATTCAAATATTTTGTCTGTCCTTCAATTGAATAATTATTATTTAGTATCTTCCATTTCCAATGAAAGAATTTGTAATAAAATTAATCCTAGATATCTGTAACATCACTAATTAGGTAATATCAGAGATAGAAAACTTACTTAGCTCAAGACTAGTGGGATTTTGATCTTATTAGGTTCCGAACTCATCTTAGTATGTGAGTCTTGTCTTCGAGATAAAATGACCAAATTACCTTTTAAAAGTAAAGAGGAGAGGTCAAAGGAATTATTGAACCTTATACATATTGATGTAAGTGAGCCCTTCAATATATTGGCTAGAGAATATTTTGCCTACTTCATTAATTTTATCGATGAGATATCTTGGTATGGGTATATATATTTAATGAAATACAAATCTGGAAGCTTTGAAAAGTTTAAAGAATTCAAAAATAAAGTAGAAAATCAAATAGGAAAAAGTATGAAGGTTTTATGATTAGATCATGGATGTAAGTACTTAATACTAAATTTTAAGAATTCTTAAAAGAAAATGGAGTAATCTCACAAATCACTCCTCTCTATATATCTCAGCATAATGGTGTGTCAGAGAGAAGGAATCGCACTTTATTAGATATAATACAACAATGACTAGTTTTACAGACTTAACATTAATCTTATGGGGATATTCTTTGCATAATGCTGCGCATATCCTCAATAAAGTTTCTTTTAAATGAGTCTAAAAACTCAATATAAGATATATAATGGTAAAAAAATCTAGCCTCATTTATATAAAAGTTTAGAGATTTCCGACGTACATCAAGTTGGCTAAATCTAACAAACTTTGTAACATCTAACCCAAGATTGTCAACGATATTATTTGCTTTGGCCCAACCCTTGGGGCCTTACAGCTTTGTTCTTGGTAGTGGGCCTAAACCCATCCCAAAAAGCCTTATTAACAACTTGGTACCAACCCCACATATATATCTAGTAATTTTCTCTCCCATTTTGATATGAAACTCCTCCTACCACCATAGCTATCCTAAAACCTATCAGAAGCTGCTCCTTGCTCAGGCCTTCTCACTCTAGTGCCACTCCCCACCCTCAAGGATCGGTATGTTATAGACCCACCAGTTTTTGTTAGTTTTTTCTCAAGCTCACTATCGTACAGGAGGAGAGTTGGCTCTAATACCATATTGTAACACCTGACCTAAAACTATTAAAGATATTGTCTATTTTGACCCAACCCTTAGGCTCTCACGGCTTTATTCTTGGTAATGGGCCCAAACCTATCCCAAAAGATCTCGTTAACAACTTGATAATAATTTCATATATATAACCTAGTAAATTCCTCTCCCATTCTGATGTGGGACTCTTCCTGTCCCAATATCCATCTTTAAGCCTATTAGAAGTCACTTCTTACTCTGGTCTTCTCGCCCTAACGCCACTCTCCGCCCTCAAAGACCGAGATGTTACAAGCTTACTCTTAAATTAGAGATGTGTCAATTTATTAGATATCCTAATAATGGGTTAAAATATTATTTTTTTACTTTTCTTTTGATCAGTAAAAATATGCACTTCTTAAAAAAGGAGTTTCTTAAAGAAGAAGGTGCTAGTAGAAATATTGAATTAAAAGAGGAATCTTATGAACCTCAAACTGACCATGTTGATATTAGAATATTCAGTTAGCAAACTTCTATGGTACTTAATCTAATTCTAACTCATAAATTAACTAGATTTTTTAGACTTCCAGAGAGATAAGGATTTCTCAATGAGCAAGATTTTGAATTTTACTTAATGGGAGCATCAAATTATGAAGATAATCCGAGAACTTATAAGGAAGCAATGTTGAATAAGGATTGAAGAAGATAGCTAAATGTAATGATTTTCAAAATAGAATCTATATATATAAATCAAGTTTGAAAACTTTTCAATTTATTATAGAGAATAGTTCCTATCGATTGTAAGTGGATCTTTAAGGGAAAGATTGATAAAAATAGTAAAGTCGAGACCTGCATAGCACAACTGGTTATGAAGGGTTATACTCAAAAACCAAATTTGGGTTATGAGAAAACCTTTTTATCCGTAGTTATGATAAAATCTATTTGGATTATGCTATCTATAATTGCATACTATGATTGTACGATTTGATAGATGGATGTCAAAATAGCGTTCTTTAATGGTTATATTGAGAAAAACCTGTTTGTTAAACAGCTAGTATGTTTTGTATAATCTATTAAATCATATAAAGTATACAAAATATTGATCTATTTATGAATTGAAGTAAGCCTCTCAGAGTTAAAAAACTCAATTTGATAATACAATCAAAGAATTTGATTTTATCAAAAATGTGGATAAACCTTGTGTTTACAAGTGGATTAAGGTCATATAATCATGTTTATGATATTATATGTCGATGCATATTATTAATGGGTAATAATATATATATATGATGGCAAAAGTCAAATTCTAATTATCCAGAATACTCTCTATAACGGATTTAGGAGATGCTATTTATAGTCTTGGGATATGGATTTATAAAGATAGATCGAAGAGGATAATTGGATTATCCCAAAGACTGTACATTGAAAAAATGTTAAAATATTCAGTATGAAGAACTCTAAGTGAGCTTTCTTGCTTTTTAAATAAGGTCTTTATCTTTCAAAAGCTATGGATTTAATGATCGATGAAAAGCAGTAATGGATACGTAGTTCCCCATATGCATCAATTACTGGTAGCTCGATGTATGCTATACTATGTACACAACCTGATATATCATATACAATTAGTGTTACTAATAGTTATCAAGCTATTCCCAAAAAAAAACACTGGTATGTAGTGCAAAAAATTCTTAAGTACCTAAAAAAGACTAAGGATTTGATTCTGAGTTAAGAATCTCAAAAGTTCAATATTTATAAGAACTCGAATTCAGATTTACAATTAGATGTAGATGATTGAAAATCTACATTCGATTTTATCTTTCTATGTAATGGAGGGGTTGTGAGTTAGAAGAGTTTCTAATAGACGACGAAAGTTAACTCAAACACAGAAGCTAAATATGTTACAGCTTTAAAAGTTGTTAAAGAAAAAGTATAGATGCAAGAGTTTGTAACTAAAATAGGTGTGGTTCCTAATAAGGCTTATTAGATAAGCATATTATATGACAATACAAGTGTCATTACATAAGAAAAAGAACATAGAGTACACACAAAAAAACAAACAAACATATTCTAAAGAAATATCATATTTTAAGAGAGTTTGTTGGTGTTGGAGAAACAATTATACAGAAGGCATTTTTAGAAAAAATATTGCTAACCCTCTCACTAAAGTGATAACACTGAAGCAACTAGATCATCATCTTGAGAATATGAGTATTAGAAATAACAGCAAATAGCTTTAGTGCAAGTGAGAGTTTGTTGGTGTTATATGCTCTAAAATCGATCATGTTATCGGTTTTGGGCATCTTTATATTAAATTACTATTTGAATACGTACAATACATATTTAGTAATGATGAAATCGTTTTAATTCATATGTATATGTTACTTCCTCATATTGATCATACTAATAATTGAGTACACATATAAATGCTTAGATAATTTGATTGTTTAAATAGTTTTCTACGAAAGTTGTATCAATCGCATATTAATACTATATAATATACATACTAGATGTATGGTGAATATTATAAAATGATATTAATATGGGTATTATGATAGTCATATCATTAGAACATTAGTGTGGATTAATAGTTAGAGAATTATTTTTCGAATGTGACAACAGATATGACGAATCACACAGAAGTATAATGTCAATGATTCGTTATATGATTCTACTAGTTTGGTAATTATTCCTCAGACCTAAGACATCATTGTCGTCTTTCGGTATAAATGTACATAATTCATATGGTATATAAATACAAGACTGATCATGTATTATATAATAAGTTGATTTGGTCATATAGTATTTATATTGAAATATGAGTAATAGTCAAGATGGGATTCGTTAACTCAATATATAAGATATCGAGGCACTGTTGACCTTATCTGGATTTGAATTCTTATTCGGACATTAATAAATATTTGAAATAGAAGTATTTGGTCGAAACTACTTAAAGTTACATGATAGAGTTTTATGGTAAAAAGTTCAAAGGATATTGACTAATAGTCTGAGTGAAAATTGAGTTTAGGAGTTTTGATATCTGTGAGCTCTAACTCAATTGGGATTAGACAAGTAAAAGGAATCTACCCATATGAATTGTATAATCAAGTATAAAAAATTCAATGAATATTTTTTTCATTGTGATTTAGAGATTATAGCACATTATTAATTGTTAACCATAGTTGTTAAGTATTCGAATGGTTTTAAACGTGATCGATTTTGGCTCGTGGCTAATATCACAGTGAACCCAAGAGGTCACAACATAAAACTTCTAATCATTCTTCTTTTAGAAAGAGTAAATATTATTTACAAGAGAGTTAACACTCTTTAGTTAACACTCTTTGAGATAATATTTGATCAAAAACGTAAATAGTTTATGCATTAAATAGTTTAACGAGTAAAAGAGCTATGTTTAATAACCTAAATATAATCTAAAGTAAGTTATAATGTTATATTAATATTTAAAAATATAAATGGAATTGAAATAAATTTGATCAAATAAGTTTAATCGAATTTGGGACCTATTTATCATATTCTTAAAATATGAGAGTCTAATTGATATTTTATATTTACTATTAAGAAGTTTGTTTAACAAGCTTTGAGACCCATTTGTCTTTGATTATAAAGACTAAAAGCACTTTAAAAAATAAAAAAATATATAAATATGGTCATTATTTTAATTTTTAAGGAAAAATTGATTTTTAGGAAAATCAAAAATGAAAACAAGCTTTCCTTTCTCTTTAAAATTAATAACCAAGCAAGAGTGATCTATAGGTGTTTGAAATCTTTGAGTTCTCATATTTTTTAAGTTGTTCTTTATCACATAATCACTAAAGGTTAGTGCTTAACTATGACTGTGCTTAATTTTGAAAATTTTATATATATGTTAATTATTTTGGCACGTAAAACTCTAAGTGTATGTTATACTTGCTTTCAACTCTTCAAGGCTAATATGAGGACATACTTAGAGAAAGCCAAGTAGTTGATTATAAGGATGAAAAAGGTTAAAATGGGAAAAATCTCTAGATTAGAGAATTTTAAGGTTGATGTACTCTCCAAGCTTACTTTTTCATTTTTCAAAAAAGCTCACCAAATCAATACCCATTAAGGTTTCGGAGAGAAAAAGTATAGATTTAATAGATTTGACAGTAGCAATGATAGTTTAGCTTAAGTAGACAGCCTAAATGAATCCTATCAAGTCCTATATTCATGAAGGTAATCTATCATAGGAGAAGAATGAAGCCAGATAAGTAAAGAACAGGGCTATAAGGTTTACGATGATTGAAGGCATTCTCTATAAACAAGGATTCAACACTCTATATTTAAGATATCTTGGATCAGAGGATGCAGACCAGATCTTAGAAGAAATACACCAAGGGATATGTGGTGATTATGATAGGTTGGAGCATTGACATATAGAGTACTTCAATAAGGTTACTGTTAACTCACCCTAATACGGATGCTTATAACATCATCCATAGATGTCATACATGTTAAAAGTATAGAGACGTGCCTAAATAACCCTAGAAAAAACTCATTATACTTTCAAACCCTTAGCTTTTTATACAATAAAGACTAGATCTCATGAGACCACTACCCATAACTAAGCCAATGTTAAGTGTACAATTGTCATAATGGATTATTTCACTAAATAGGTAGAGGCTAAACCTGTAGGTAATATCACCAAAAAACATACCACAATCTTCGTTAAACATAATATCTTATACTAGCATGAGTACCTAATGTATTAGTAACTGATGATGGTAAGTAGTTTGACAATAGAAGTTTTAGTGAATTCTATCACAATTAAAACATCGATCTACAACTAGTGTCACTAGCCCATCTAAAAATGAATAAGTAGGTTGAAACCACTAATAAAACCATTAAATACTACTCAAGAAAAAGCTAAGGGATTGCAAAGAGGCAAAGATAGATACGCTGTAAGAAATATTATAGGTTTATAAAACCACTGTAAGAACTGCCACTGAGAAGACTCCTTATTTATTAGCCTAAGCTTTTGATACAGTGATCCTTATAAAAATAATACTCCAACATTTTGCACATACCACTTCAATGAAATAAAAAATCAATAAGTCTTCCATCTAGACTTAAATTTGCTTGTGTAAAAGAGGAATCAGGCCCCAGTCAAAATAATTGTATACTAACAAAGAATGGTCCTATACTATATCAAAAATATCAAACTCTACATTTTTAAGGAGAGATTCGATGCTCAAGTAGGTCATAATAAATATACAACTTTCAACTGATGAAGCCCTTGGCATAACCTAAAATGAGTCATACGAAGTAATCTACATTATAAGGTTGAAAGTCTATAAACTATAAAACCCTGATGGCACCAAAGTAAAAAAGCCATGAAACGCCTACATGTTGAAACGATATTACCCATAAAAGCAAGTAACTCAAGCTCTGTTATACCCAACACCTTTACTAAAGTAAAATAAAATGGGTATCCCGTATCAATGTTTTTATATATATGAGTATTTTTATGGCTTGATGTATTATAAAAGCCTTGATTATAGGTTAAGGTATTATCTTGTTAAGTACATGAACCAAAAATGGCCTAGAATCAAATCCTCGTTTAGTACTTCTATGATCCCCTAAAAAGTGTTAAAGGTTGGCTTAGAATAAGATCCTAACCCCTAAAGTTTCTTACTTATATTACAAAAGCCTTGATCTTTACCAAGTACCTCCATGACCCTCAAAAAAGTGTTAAAAGTTAACCTGGAATAAGATCGTCATCCCCAAAATCTTGTACTTAAGTTATGGAAAGCCCGACCTTGGGTCAATATATTATCTTGTTGTGAACACCAACAGAAAGCAACTTGAGGTGTAAACTAATATTATTATGTAAGCCAGACTGATATAGTGAAGTTAAAGTGCCCTATTACTTTTGTACCACTCTTTTGTTATTATATCATGGCATGCTAGCTAAGGAAACTATTCTACAAATATTTGCTTTTATCAAGACTAAACATTGATGTGTAAGGATACCATTCTAGAATGAAAGAATTTACAATGTACAAATTATAAAAGAATAAAATTTTACTAATGAATGAAAGAATTTATAATGTATAGGTTACAAAAGAATGGAAAAAGATTATAGTATAGAGTTATAAATTAAACAAATTCTAGTATACAATATTCTTAGAACAAGAAGAGATCTATATAAGCTTGCTAAGAGGATTCTAGTCTACACTTGGAGAAACTAGTTTAATTAGTGCAAAAGATGTGGCAGCCTCGTATAACAGATTGCTCCTGGTAACTATTGCTTCAATCCCAACAACTGCAACATCCATAAAAAGAGTTTAAAGATCACAGTCACCAAAGAATGAGCTTGAGACCTCATGTTCTAACTTATCAAATAGTCACTTTAGGTCCAGGTCAGGGTAGGATTGGAAAAAGAATTGACTAGTTAGGTTAATCCCGTCATTAACCCTAGAATTATATCGGGCCTCTATCTTACCTTCAGCTTGCTCAACCTTTCATTACAACTTCACTGCATTCTTATAGACTTCTATGTGGGTACTTTTCAGAGTTTCTAACTCATCAAAGATTTCATCAACCATTCCTTTATTAAAACTATTATAATGATCATAACCCCCATCTTTTTCTTTAATCCCACATGCTCTGCCTTTAGCTCTTGGAAGAGGTCAATGAGTTTGCTATATTGACTATTTATCTTTAGTTTTGCCTACAACAACTCTTTATATTTTGACCCCAATACAGCAAAATTAGCCTCTACAGTTATCACACGAATTACCAAATATACCTTTTCTCTTGGCCACTGAGATCTCTCAACTATCAACTAAGCCATTATTCGAACCTCTAACTCTTTTTTTTTTCCTTGAGTTATATGGCCTGCACGATGGTCATCTTGAGCAATATAACCTCCATCATTTTCTCTAGGATGTCCCTATTCTGAGTCAGTATATTTATATATAGACTTGCTTGACTTTAATATGCAAAAGCATTCTTTAAGCCCCACCTAGATAGGTCCAACATGAATACACTCTATAGTAAAGGTATAATAATGTTACACAGCATCACAAGAAACTAGTATATGAAAGTATAAAAATATGAAGTTAAAAGTACTACTCTGTGCATCCAATGGCTAATTAAGTCCACCACCTCTAAAGTGTCAAGCTAATGCATTTCTATACCCTCTCAAAGCTTAGCCACTTCCTTCTTACATTAAAGTGGGATAGAAGAAAGATAAAATCAACTCTCTTCTCTTTAGGCAGGTCCTTCAATATGAGAGCATCAATACTCTGAGGGGAAGGATGGATTATGATGGTGGTACTTTCTAACAAAAGGAGAATCTGAGTTACGATAGCATTACTATCGAAAGAAGGTACAATATAAGGCTTGATAATATTATTATCGAATGAGGGACCAGTTCCTATGTCTTGTTCACGAGGCTAAGTTTCTTGGCTATCTTGCTCAAGTTAGGTGCAACTTCAAGCCCGAACTCCCTTGTAGGCGGTTGTTTGATGTCTCTTCTGAATTCTCTTTCACTTTTGATCATTGTTCTCTTCCTCCGCCCTTCTCTAGCCTGTTCTCATGGTTTTAGGGATGACAAGCTAGGTTTCCTTTGTTAATTCCCTGAAAGAAATGCCTTTCCCTTTAGGGTCACTAGTTCTTTGTCTAAACAGAAAAGGCATTTTCTCTCTTGACCGCTTCTCATTTTACTAACGCAAAGCCTCAAAGTCGATAGGCTAACTTGCGATGCTCTTGGGGGTAGCTCTAGCTATACGCTCTAATAGAAAGTCTTTCAAAATGTCAATGGCTTACTATTTCTTCTCTTTTAGGGTCTAGTCAATCCCGACACTTGTGCATTACCGATAAAAGGAAGTCAGATGTTTATTGAAGTTTGAAAGCCTAATAGAGCAGCAATAGAAGAATGAACATAGTTGAGGATAACTTCCCTTTATTTATTTTATTCTTTTCCTTGATGAGCTCCTTCCTAACCACTACTGTAAGAATTTAGCATTACATGTTTCCTAAAACATGAATTAAGTTTGCATGCTATAGGATTTAGGAAATTAATTGAGTATAGAATTGAAAAACTTTACCTCTTATGATTGTTAATACCTTGTTGCCTTAGTGTGATTTTGAAGCTTGAAAGGGTCAAAATAGCTCTTACTCTATTAAATGATACCCTTGGCAATCTTTTTCCTCTTTTGGCTTGGCTTAAAATTCAATCAAAACCAATTTGATTGAATTTGAGTTTCTAACAAACCTTAAAGTTTTCAACACATGAAAATTTAGTTTTAACACTTAAAATTGCTCTCATACTTAATTATATCGCTTCACAAGGATCTAATACTCCATATCAATTTATTAAAATGATGAAAAATTGATCACAATTTCTAGAAAGGGACAATTTCGAGTACTAAAGCAATTCGGAAGAAAATGCTCTCTTTAGTTTCCTTTTCAATTTCGTAAAATGAAAATAAAACAATTGCTCCCTTTTATATTTTTCATAATTTAATTAATAATTAATTAAATATATATAAAAGATAACTTGGCCAAATATGTGATAAATTTTAATACACATTTAATGCATATTAAATATACAAGAATTTTATTATATAATGCTAATATATTAACACACACACACACACACAGTATCGTTCCAATTTTATCGGATGTCTCCGAAGAGACAAAGCTAATATATTACCACTTGTTAATATTTTCATTCATTTGCTAGGATGAAAATATTAACATATATCATTCTTATTATATTAAATTAAGATTAACTAATCAAATAATTTCAATATAATATATATTTATATATATCAAATATATATTAAAATATGTATAAATGAAGAGGAAAAAGCTAGTCAATAATAGGTAATACTCAATAGTTTCATTATAAAACTAGTAGTAAACCATATAACTAAATTAAACTTTAAATCTATTTTATTTAATTAATCTTCAATAAGACTAATCCAATATGTCTACAAATCAATATTGACACCTAGTCATGTAATACGGTCCGAATTATAATGAAGTATCAAGCTTCAATAATGAACATATCTGTACCAATTGCCATATAATTCATTTCTTCCATCACACAATGCT
>JAVXUL010147996.1:0-14326 GCA_035590515.1 Trichilia minutiflora
TATATATATATATTTCCTTTATTAAATGATTTAGGGCTTATGGAAACCCTAATGGTGTTAACTATGTTTAATTCGAATAAAATATATTTAATTGGATGAATTTGTATGACAAATTGAAAAATTAGATATTTATTAACTTTTGTAACATGCTTAATAACAATTTGGTTAATTTAGGGTTTATGAAAACCTTAATTAGCCTATAACATATTTAGGGTTATGTAAACCCTAATTAATATTATTTTTTTAATTTATTTGATAGATTAAATAAATGATATTTATATTTATATTTATACATATATGTAATCAAATTATTTGTGCAACAAATAATTCAAGCCAAACAAATTTTTCTAACCAACAATAATGGCCAAAATTTCTTAAATAATTATGTGGTTTGATAAATTATTTAATAATTTATTCACATTACAAATTATTATTAAAAGCTTTAAAAGTGTTAATTGGTGTTGAATCAATATTCTTGTCCAACCACAAACACAATTGTTCATAAGATGAATAATCGAAACCAAATAAATAACGAAATAAATGTATGATATACTATTTCGTTTAGGTTTGTAAATAGTATTTCGCCATAATCATTGTTTGTTTGTATGACAAATAAACTAAATTAAATAAGCATTTATTATTTGTAAGATAAATAAAGTGATTAATACCATAAGCCCTAGGATCTTTTCTAAGTTCCTTAAGCATGCATTAATGGAAGTTTTTCAACTTTTTAAAAACTAAACACTTGAATGATGAAATTCTCACCTAAATCCACTTTCATTGAAGCTTAAAGTCCTCCCTCAAACCTCCAAGAGTATCTACACTCTACCATGTTGAAGATGGAAGTGGTATAGAAACATTGAAACCTTTGCAAAATAATTTTGCAAACACATAGGCAAGTGTAAACAACATATCCACATATATTTACATATACACTTGCTGATGTGGAAGAAACCATGAAGAAGAACCACTTCTTGCTCTCTTTCTTCTCTTCTTTTCTTGCTTTGAAGCTTCGAAATCAAATTTTCAATTTTTTTTCTTCAGTGGCGATAAAGTATTTTTAACTAAGACATGAAAGCTTTCTTTCGTTTTAAAAGGAAAACCTTGACAAATGAACTCTCTTTTCTTATTTCCCATCGTGTGTGTATATATATACACACATCTTATGGCTACAAATTAATTTAAAACCAACTTTGTGTTGCCATATAGTTGGCAAGCACAAAAACAAAACAAATAAAGCAACCAATGAGGGAAAACCATTTGGAAACAAATGTAAGTATATAATTGGTGGGAAATTAAAATAATTATCCAAAACAAATATTATATATATATATATATATATTTAACAAACCCCGCATTTATACCTTAATTATCATAATTAAGGATAATGAATAATTCATGACCATTGGATCTAATCCATATTTGAGAGAATAAGCAAGATAATCACACTTGATGAACAACTATTATCCTAAGTGTTAATTAAGTATCCATTTGATTTAAATAACCTTTATTTAACAAATAATAAATAAATAATTTATTTGTGTAAACAAATGAATACTAATTTATAATTAATTAATAAATAGTTTGTTTATTAATTTGATATATCAAAATATATCATTTCAACTTTTGAACACTACAATAATATTTTTTGGACCGACGGGTGCTAGCACGTCCTTGTTGAAAAACTTTATCTTTTATAATTAAGAATAAAATTACTTACCTATCAATATATTGTAGTAATATTATTTTTATCAGTACAAAATATCATTAACTAGCTTAATGATATATTTTTCATCCATCAATAGCTTTTAGATTATGTATGTGACTTTTTGGGTTCACCATGAACTAGACATGAGCATATACGAACACATTCATATCACTTCGGTATAACCTTTTATATCTGAAGTCTCCAATGATCATGAGTGACCTTTAGCAAGATATCATGACTCCTAGAATACATAGAATAATGATTCAGGTAAACCCATATAGTCGTAATTATATGTAGTACGGTTCTTCTACTGTCGACTCCCGATCGAGTACGGGCCATAGAATCGTCAAACCCATAACTCAATCATATGATCAGAACCTCAATCATAAATGAGATTCGTGTATCTAAAAGCTCCTTTCTGGAACACATGTACTCTGACCAAAGATTCAATTCTCGTAAATGACAGTTTCACCTAAGATCTTGAGCTTTAATATCTGAGCCAGTAGATTTCATCTTGACCATCACCTGCTCTCTATAATAAGAACACATTGCCAGCAAGCTTCTTTCACCAGGGGTGGTTAGCCCAGTGTAATATACACAAGTGAACGATGTGTCTAACTGTGAATTTTAGTCGTGATGTCTCAGGTCAAAGGACTAATAGTACACTAGTACGGCTATGTGATGAATCATTGACTGTGGATAAACACCAATGCGATTATATCACGGTCGGTCATATTCAGTATTACGTTCACCAACGTGATGCCCATGTTTATGCTTTTATGACATGAGACTCATCAATCAACTATTAGTATCTAATACTAATCCTTAGCAACAACAAAATATATCGTTCATACAATGTCACTATTCCTCGTGATACAACCTTAATCAAGAATAAGTTTTAGAATGTATTTAAATAAAAAATTTTATACTCATATCTATAACTACTTAGAGATAGAATCTCGACACATAATAGGGATATATCTTGTATCAATTAAAAAAATAAATAAATCAACAATTGAACATAATGCAAGATGGAATAATGCCATTTTATTCATCGTAAACAATTTATATTTAATTACAAAAGATATATACTTAAGAAAATATAACCCTGAACCATATGATATGATTAGTACTAGGGCATATCTCTAACAAAAATAACTTTGCGAAACTATTCGAGGCAAAAAAAGTATTCATAAGTGATGTGAATAAATTAATGCTTAATAAATCTTCTTAAAATATCATATTTTTGGCTCCCATTAGAGGATAGCTAATAATTTTTTAGCATAAATTTTCTATTCCAAGATTTTATTATGTGAGGGGTATAGGATTTGAACAATAGAATTGGGTTATCTGGTTTTTGATAATATTTAAGTCTAGACTGTGATTCTATTTTGTGATATTAAGATGAGAATATTATTTAGGATGGTATAATGGTTTGGATATGACTGGTGTAGGATACCAAGATTTCTATTAGGTAAGATATCTGAAACTAAGGTAAAGGAATAAATCGAATCCTGTATGTGATACAAAAAAGAAGTAGTTATTTACTTATTAGGATTAATTGACCATTATATGAGGTTAGTTAATTTTAATGAGAATTCAATTTCACTAATTTCATTAAAAATGCAACAAAACTTTTAAATTCTATGTTAAAGAGTGTAAGGTTTAAATTAAATAGTGGAAATTAATGTGATCAACTTGTTTTCTTTTAAATGTATTCAATGGTTGAATTTATTTAAATATTTCAATATACTAACAAACTGTTCTTCTATATTTTTTTAGTTCTCTCTTAGTTATAATATGTCATGTCATCGCAAAATATTTTCTAAAGAATCCTGGATAACAATTTGCTTATCAGATCAAACATTAAAGATTGGCTGAGAAATTTAAGATTTGTTCTTAAGTTTGAGGGTCTAACGTATATTTTGGATTGTACGATGCCCAAGTCATTAAAGGTCGATGTTTTTGAGGAGGAGTAGGACACTTTTAATAAATGACAAGCTGACAATCATAGAGTAAGACTCGACACAATAGCTTCAATGAATCAGGACTTTTAGACTAGATATGAGAGTATATCTTCGTCATATGAGATACTTAAATCCTTATAGAAATTATATGAGGAAAACTCTCATGTGGTAGAATATGATATATGCAACACCCTATTTGATATAAAGTTGAGGGAGGAAGTCCAGCATGATGATCATGTTATTAAGATAATAAACATCATCGAACAATTAGATGTGTGGGGCACTAAGAAGACAAATAATCTAAAGGTGAATTTGATTCTCCAATCCATACCTCCTAGTTTTAAAGGGTTTATTGCTAATTATAATTTGAATAGAATTGAGAGAACTTTACACAAGCTGCTCAATGAAATTCAAGAATATTATAAACAAATAAACAAAAAAAGGGATATGAAGATGTCCATATGACTACGACTAGTAGGACTGGTAAGCGGCCTCAGCACACATCTTAGAGTCCAAAAGGACCTAAGAAAAAGAAGGTTAAAAAGGCACCACCTCTCAAGAAGTTCAAAAAAACAAAACCCAAAAGAAAATGCTTTTATTACAAGATAGAAGGGTATTGGAAAATAAATTATCCGCAGTACCTAGATAGTCTTAAAAAGATTAGGATAGGTATTTATAGCAGTAACATAATTGAATATCAATTAAGTATTAATTATGATATTTATTTATGGGTGATTGACTTAGTTGCTACTTCTCATATTTGTGTGTCTTTGTAAGTACTACAGAATAGTTTTGTATTACCTCGTGATGAGATCGTGCTACACATGGCTAATGGAGCAACTATTGCTGTAGAGGCCAGAAGATCATACGAGTTGATGCTCACATCCAAACATATTTTGAGATTACATGATATTTTATATTTTAAATTACTATTAGAAATATAATTTTTGTATCTATACTGTGTAAAAATGTTTACTTTGTACATTTTAATAGAAATGAATGTTCGTTATATTTTAGAAATGTATGTGTTGACAACAATTAATATAAATGGTTTGTATGTCCTTAAATTGAATAATAATTATTCAATTTCTTTTGTTTTTAATAAAAGAATTTGTCTTAAAATAAATTTAAAATATCTATGGCATCATAAATTAAGCCACATCGGAGACAGACAACTCATTTAACTCAGGACTACTAAATCGCCCTTTAAGAGTAAAAGGAGAAAGGTCAAATGAACTATTAGATGTCATATATATAGATATATATGAAATTTTCAGTATAGTGGCTAGAGGAGGTTATGAGAACTTCATTGTCTTTATCAATGATATGTCTTGGTATGGTATGTACATACAAATTTGAATGCTTTGAAAAGTTCAAAGAATTCAAAAGTAAAGTTGAAAATCAAACAAGAAAAAGTATTAAAATTCTATGATCAGATCTTAGATATTAATACTAAAGTATTGAGTTTCAAGAATTCTTAAAAGAGAATGGAATTATCTCACAGATAACTCCTTAGTACACATCTCAACTCAATGGTGCATGAGAGAGAAGAAATCATACTCTATTAGATATGGTATGTTTGATGGTGAGTTTCACAGACTTACCATTATATTCATAAGAATATACGTTATAGCTGGTACATATATTCTTCATAAGGTTCCCAGTAAATCAATCCAAAAGACTTTATATGAGATATGATATGGTAAGAAAAGCCTCAATTATATAAGAGTCGAGGGTTGTCCAACCAATATTAAGTTAGTTAAGTCTAACAAATTTGACCCCAAATCTGAGATGGGTTGGTTCATAGGATATCTAAAAGTAATTTAGGATATTACTTCTACTTTTTTCTAATCAAAGGATTTTGATCAGTAAAAATGCACACTTTTTAGAGAAAGAGTTTCTTAAAGAAGGTGGTGCAGATAGAAAAATCAAGTTGAAGGAATATTCATTAGAAACTTGAATTGACAATACTGATGCTGGAGAGTCCAATTAGCAACTTTCTATACCAACTAATCTAGTTCCAACTAGAAAATCTACTAGGGTTCCTAAACTTTATGAGAGATATATTTTTTTCAATAAGCAAGATTTTGAATTTTACTTAGTATGAGAGATGAATTATGGTGATGATTTAAGGAACTATGAAGAGGCTATCTTAGACAAGGAATCAATAAAATGGCTAGAGGCAATGAATTTTGAGATAGATTTTATGTATGCTAACCAACTTTAGACACTTGTTTATCCTCCAAAGAAAATAATTCCCATAGATAATAAATAGATTTTCAAAAGAAAGACTAGTCAGGATGGATAGGTAGAAACCTATACAATACAGCTAGTTATGAAGGGTTATATTCAAAAAATAGGATTAGATTATGAGGAGACCATCTTACCTATTGCAATGATAAAATCCATTTGGATAATGTTAGCCATAGTCACATACCACAATTATAAGATTTGGTAGATGGATACAAAAACGGCATTCTTTAATGATTATATTGAGGAAAATCTGTTTATAAAATAGCCTATTGGTTTTGTATCCTTTATTGAACTGAATAAGGTGTGCAAGTTATATTGGTCCATTTATGAACTGCAACAAGCTTTTAGAAGTTGGAACATCTTGTTTGATGAGTTTGGCTTTATCAAGAATCCATGAACCTTATGTATACAAGTGGATTAAGGATCATGCGCCTATGTTCCTAATATTGTTTGAAATTTTGTGTTCACTAATCATCTCATCATTCGTTTTCAAATTTATCGTTCCTTAATTCGTTACTTGTTTATTTTTGTATTTGTTTGTTATTGCCACTCCTATTAAATTGATTTGCTGCAAGTTAGAATTTGATTGAGTTTAAATTTAGTTTAATTAAATAACTAAAGAGAGAAGTGAGTGTTTAACTTATTGTGTGTACATGAGTGCTTAATGCAAACACATGAGGTAGAGCAACGAGGTTGTTTATTCTAACATTGTTTTGCTGGTCATAATCATTTTATCTAGTAAAGATAAAAGTGGAGCGAAGGAAGGAAGAATAGATATCTCTTTTGTGCTCAAAGCTATGCAATAATAGTTTGAGAAGATGGATATGAGATTTGAGGAAATTAGAAAACAAATGGCTAAACAAAAGGCTATCATAACAGAGTTACAGAGGGGACGGAGGCTTAGGACACCTACTGGCCAAGGGATGATATATAAGATGAGTATGATGGAGATGTCAAACATGATTTGTTTGATGATGAATTTGCCTCGAGTATGGGTACTTATTGTGTTAATAGGAGTAGAGGAGGTCATAGAGGTCAGACTTATAAGGGGATAGAAATTTTAGGAGAAGAGAAGATAAGAGAGATAGGAGCCACGAGAGAAAATTAATGTGCTTAAGGGATGGATCATTGTGAAGTCAAAAGATTATCACTTAATTCGATTGTAATTATTAATTAATTAATTAATCAGTAATTAAGTTAACCGCTATCAATATAATTAGTATCTTATTTGCCCATTTTTTCCATCCATCTCCTTTATACCAAGTTTGGATATTTTACCCAAATCTAGGCACAATCAAGTCCATTTCAATCATCACAGTCAGCCCTCAATTCTGCTTGGATAATGTTAATTAATTTTTTCTCTTCACGTGGTTGTTTATCTTTCTAGAATCAGCCCCAAATTCTTATATCAACCCATTTAATACTTCACTGAATTTCTTAGCCCATGGTCTTGTGATTGGCCTGATCAGAACTTGTAATGGATCATATGTCGCTTTATTATTCTTAGAAATCTCCTTAGCCTTCAAACAAGTAATTGGACCAAGACTGGGAACCAATCGTTCTTTGACAACTCTTTTATTATTAGGGACCACGTTTTCTTCCCTAGGTTACATAATCATGTCTTTATTACCACTAGTCACATTTTCTGCCTTGTGGATCACATAATTTTCCCTAGGTTAAATAAGATTTATCCTTAAACCCAAATCTTTGGTGTCATCCAAGTTAGGTGATAAATCCCTTACATTGAATGTGGCTAAACCTTGATACTTTTTTGGTAAGTCTAACTTGTAAACATTGTTATTTACCTTCTCTAAAACTTTAAATGGTCTACCAGCTTGTGGCATAAGTTAAAACTTCCTTTTATTAGGAAATCTCTCTTTTCGAAGATGAATCCATACAAGATCTTCTGGAGCAAATTGAACTCACTTTTGTCCTTTATTTACTACCTTCTTATATTATGCATTTCGCCTTTCTATATACTCTTTCACCTTTTTATGCAACTTTTTAACATTTCAACCTTCTTTTGTTCATCTAGGTATGCATATTCATCAATTGGAAGAGCTACCACTTGGTGTAATGGGATTAAATCCATGAACCACTTGAAATAAAGAATATTTAGCTACATTATACACTCTTCTGTTATATGCAAATTCCACTATAGCAAGCATTCTTCCCAACTCCTCAGATTATTATTAATAATAGTTCTAAATAAGAAAGAAAGTGTACAATTTACCACCTCAGTTTGTCCATCTATTTGAGGATGAGATGTTATACTAAAAAGCAATCTTATACCAAGCTTCTTCCACAATACCTTCCAAAAGTAACTCAAAAACTTAGCGTTCTGATCAGACACAAGGTACACTATATAATCTTATAATCTCTTTAAAGAACAAAACTGTTATATAAGAACCATCATTTGTTTTGTGGCATGGAGTAAAATGAGACATACCTATCAACAAATACAATAACTGAATCTTTTCCTCTTTGATTTTTTGGTAAACCAAGTATAAAATCCATGCTAACGTCAACCCAAGGCTGATTTAGAACAGGTAATGGCATGTACAATCTATGAGCAACCTTCTTGGTATTTGATTTCTTATAAGTAACATATCTTTTTACCATTCGATGAACATCTTTAATCATCCCTGGCTAGTAAAAATGTTCTTTAACCATCTCCAAGGTTTTCTTTTCACCAAAATGACTAATTAAACCACCACTATGTGCTTCTCTAACCAATAATTCTCTCATAGAGCTAGTAGAAATACAAAGTTTTCCTGACTTAAGCAAGTAATCATCATGTTTATAAAAACCATCAACAGCACCTTTCTCATAAGTCAAATAAGTAGAAGTAAAAATTGGATCATCTACATATCAATTTTTAATTAACTCGAACCAAGAGTTTAGCATTCAATAAGTTAATTAAAGCATACATTCGAGATAAGGCATCTATTACTACATTTGTATTTTTTAATCTTATGTTGGATGACATAAAAAAATATTTCAAAGAATTCCACCCACTTTGCATGCCTACGATTCAACTTGTTTTGCCTTTTTAAATGCTTCAAGGATTCATGGTATGTGTGAATCATAAACTCTTTAGACAATAAATAATACGACCATGTTTTAGAGCTCTAATCAGTGCATAGAACTCCTTATCATATATTGAATAATTTAGGCTTCCTTCACTCAATTTCTCATTAAAATAGGCTATAGGACACCTATCTTACATAAGAACAACTCCATTTCTTACACCCAAATTATGACACTTCACTTCAAATGTTTCGAAGAAGTTTGGAAGTGCTAAAAGAGGAGCAGAACATAGCTTCTCCTTAATCAACTCAAAACTCTTTTAGGCAGCCTCATTCTATCTAAACTCACCACTCTTCTTGATACATTTAGTTAATGGAGCAAGAATGGTACTGAAATTCTTCACAAATCTTTTGTAGAATGATACTAAACCATGAAAGCTTCTTACCTCCAAAACACTAGTTGGTGTTGGCCTCTCTTTTATTGCTTTGATCTTTTTCTCATCCACTTCAACTCCATGTTGTAAAACAACATATCCTTGGAAGTTAACTCGATCTTGATAGAATTGACACTCACTCATGTTACCGAATAACCTCTTTTGTCTTAACATCGTGAAAACTTCTTTAAGATGTTCCACATGCTCCTCATGATTTTTTCTATATATCAAAATATCATTAAAATAAACTGTTAGAGATATGCCCTAGAATCAATCGTGTCATATGATTTAGGATCATTATTTCCATGTATATATTTTTTGTAATTAGTTGTAAAAATGTTTACAATTAATAAAATGATAATTATATATCTTACATTATATTCAATTACTATTTATTATATTTTCTTTATTGATACGAAATATGTTCCTGTATGTATTATGAATCGAGATTCTATCTATAAAGAATTATAGATATGAGAGTAAAATCTTTGATTTAAATACATTCTAAACTTATTGCCGATTGAGGTAGCGTCATTAGAGACAATGATATTACATGATTGACATATTTTATTGCTATCAAAGATTAGTATTGGATACTAATGGTTCAGTGAGGAGTCTTATGTCACAAGAGTATAAACATAGGTATCACATTTGAAAACATGATACTGAACGTGACCAAACGTGATAAATTATATGGATGAATATTTACAATCAATGATTTATCGCACAGTCATGTATCATTAGTCTTTAAACCTGAGATATCACGGTTATAATCCGCAGTAAGACACATCATTTACTTGTGTATATTACACTGACCTAGCCATGCCTGGTAAAAGAAAGTTGATGACAATATGTTCTTATTATATGAGAACAGGTGATGGTCAAGATGAAATCTACTGGCTTAGGTATTTGAGCTTAAGATCCTAGGCAGAACTGCCATCTATGAGGATTGAATCTTTGGCCAGAGTACACGAATTCTAAAAATGAGATTTTAGATACGTGGATCCTGTTTATAATTGAGGGTTTGATCCTATAATTGAATTAGGGATTTAATTATACCATGACCTGCATTTGATTAAAAGTCGACAGCAGAGGGACTATATTACATGTAAGTACGACTATATGGGTTTATATGAATTATATTCTTTGTGTTCTAGGGGTCATGATATCTTGCTAGAGGTCACTTATGATCATTGAGAACTTCAGATATAATGGGTTATACTGAAGTAATGTGAATACATTCATATTGACTCATATCTAGTCATGGTAAACCCAGGGGATCACACACAATATCTAGTTATTAATGATGAGTAGAATAATGTCTTAGTTAATGATATTTTGTATTGACAAAAATGATATTGCTCCACTAAATTAATTGGTAAGCAATTTTGTTATTGAATGTAAAGAATAAATTTTTTTGATGATAACGCCTAACATCCATTGATTCAAAAAATATTATGGTATTATTGGAGACTTGAAATAATATATTTTGATATATTAATTAATAAATAAAATTATTTATTTATTAATTGATTAAATATAGTATCTATTTATTGATAAATAAATTATTTATTTATTAAATATTAAATAAATATTATTTTATTCAAATAGATACTTAAATGATAAATGACACAATAGTTGTTTGCCAAGTTGATCATCTTATTTAATCCTAATCCTTGCTTTTAATCCAATGGTCAAGAAAAATTCATAATTATTAATTAATATAATTAATAATAAGTGGATTTATTATTTGCTTTATTGTAATATATATATATAAAATTATATTATTATTATTTCTAATAATAATATATTATGATTTTGGATAATTCTTTAATTTCTCACCAATCATATTTATATAAATATTGCCATATGTTTTTAATTCATTGGTTCCTTTATTTAATGTTTTGTTAATGGATTCCAACTAAATGGCAATATAGAAATTGGTTTTAAAATTCTATTTTTACAATTGGTTATATATGTATATAGTGAAAACCATGAAAAGAATGAATGTTTTCATTTTTACAAAAAAAAAAAAAAAGAAAGAAAGAAAGAGAAGCATTTCATTCGACCATTTGAGAAATAAGAAAGCAAAATTGTTTTACAAGGCAATAAAGCAAGGAAAAGAAGAGGACAAGAGAGGCAAAGTGTTTCCTTTCATTTGCTTTCTTCTTTTATCAGTAACTATGTTAATATATATGTACATATATTGATTATAGTTGCTAAAGTTTGTAAAATTATTTTGCAAGCATAAGAAGTCTCCAACACTTTACCATCATCTCCATCATCAAGCTAGAGTGTGGATACACTTGGAGGCTTGGAGGAAGACTTTAAGCTTGAAGGAGAAGCTCATTTGGTGTACAAAATTTCAAAAACCCTAAATTTTAGCATGCTAAAATGTTTAGCTTGATTATATACATGAAAATTTAATAAATGATCCTATAGATTTTCTTGCAAACTCTCATATAAACAACAACAAATTTGCCAATAAACTTTCAAAGCACATGATTCATCAATCTCATGAATGTGCTTGGTGTATCATATAACCCAAATCACATAACCAGTCACTCATAAAGCCCTTACTTTGTCTTGAAAGCGGTCTTCCATTCATCCCTTTCCTTCATTCTAATCTAATGGTATCCAATTTTGAGATCCACCTTTGAAAATAACTGGGAACTATGTAACTCATCAAGCCTTCTTTAATATTAACGAACTTGATGATTCTTTGCCTAACATTGTGAAATCTCTTTGTAAGAATTTGAAGATGTGTTTCTCAAAGAACCAAGTAGATTGTCACCAATCTAAGGCATCAAACGCCAAATTAATTTTATTTTAGGAGCATCAATTCTAAATGACTCACTTATCGAAATAGTCTTAAGAAGATAAAAGAGTTACAAAGGCAAGCAAAGAATTGATGAAGAATGAATATATGTGAGGGAAAGTATAAGCTTGTGTACTGTGCTAGTACTCATAGTTCCTAAGAAGGATGAGATGTGGATGATGTATATTGACTATCTATGCTCAACAAAATCACAGTAAAGTATCGCCATCCCATACCTCACTTAAATGATATGTTAGATGAGTTACATAAGTCGTCATTATTTTCAAAGGTTAACTTGAAAAGTGGATATCACCAAATTAAGATGAGAAAAGGTGATGAATGAAAAATTGCATTGAAAACTAAACATGAATTATATGAGTGGTTAGTTATGCCTTTCAGGTGAACTAATGCTCCTAGTACTTTTATGAGATCAATGACCATATTTTACGTGCTTTTATAAAAAATTTTATGGTTATCTATTTTGATGATACCCTTGTTTATAGCTAAACACTAGATGAGTATGTTGATCATTTACGAGTTGTTTTGACTGTTTTGAATGAAGAAAAATTAACCTTAAAAAATATTCTTTTTGCACTAATAAATTAAATTACTTTTCCTAGTTATATTGTGAGTGCTAAAATTGAGATTAATGAAGAAAAGATTAGGGTCATCCAAGAACAGACTACTCTAAAATCTATAATTGAAGTGCAAAGCTTTCATAAGTTGGCAAGCTGTTATAGGAGGTTTATAAAAGACTTCAACACCATTGTGGCATCATTGACTGAAGTGGTTAAAAAGAGTGTGGGATTCAAGTAAAAGAAGGAGCAAGAGAGGGCCTTCAACTTGATCAAAGAGAAGCTAAATTCTTCTCTATTATTAGCCTTACTTGATTTTTCTAATACTTTTGAAATTGAATGTGATGTGTTAGGTTTAGGTGTTAGAGTAGTCCTTATGCAAGAGGGGAGGATGATTGCATACTTCAATGAGAAGTTTAATAGTGTAACACTAAACTATCCCACCTATGAGAAGGAGATGTATGTGTTGATTTGAGCACTAAAAACATAGAAACACTACCTTTGGTCTAAAAAGTTTATCGTTTATACAGATCACGAGTCATTGAAATACTTAAAGGGGCAAAGTAAACTGAATAAAAGACATCCTCGGTGAGCTGAGTTCATTAAAACCTTTCCCTATGTCATGAAGTACAAACAAGGCAACGAAAATGTGGTTGTGGATGCATTATCACATAGATATGCCCTTATTTCTACTCTTGAAGCAAAGTTATTGGGTTTTGAGTATATTAAATATTTGTATGCTAATGACCATAATTTTATTAACACATATACGATATATGAAAATTTTGTATTTAGAAAGTCTTATAGACATGATGGATTTTTATTTAAAGAAAATCTATTTTGTGTATCTATAAGTTCTTTGAAGGAGTTAATTGTAAGAAAGAGACATGGGGAAGATCTAATGGACACTTTGGGATAAGGAAGACACTAGATGTCTTGGTTGAACATTGTTTTTGGTTGCATATGAAATATGATATTGAGTAAGTGTGTGAACAGTGCATAACTTGTAAGCAAGCTAAGTTATGAGTGTTACTGTTAGAAATATGCCCTAGAACCAATCCTGTTATATGATTCAGGGTTGTATTTTCTTATGTATATACCTTTTGTAAGTAATTATAAATTGTTTATAATTAATAAAATAGCATTATTCTATCTTGCATTGTGTTCAATTGCTGATTTCTTTCTTTCTTTTATTTGATGCGAGATATGTCCTTGATTGTATTATGTGTCGAGATTCTATCTCTAAGGAGTTATAGATATGATAACAGAATTTTTGATTTAAATACATTCTAAAACTTGTTCCCGATTGAGGTAGTATCATGAGAAACAATGCTATTATATGACGAGTATGTTTTGTTGCTGCCAAAGATTAGTATTAGATACTAATAGTTGGGTCACAAGTCTCATGTCATAAGAGCATAAACATGGGAACCACATTGGTGAATTTGATATTGAACATAATCGACTGCGATAAAATCACATGGGTGATTATTTACACTTAATAATTTGTCACACAGTCATATCAGTGTACTATTAGTCCTT
>JAVXUL010148007.1:0-14326 GCA_035590515.1 Trichilia minutiflora
GCTAACTCATTTGGCTTCCAATCTCTCTAACTCACGTGCACACACACAGCAACTCAATTGAAGATCACACTCCATCAACTATTTGTTAATAAACAAATCAACAAAACTAACGAGTTCTTTGATTATTCATGTTATACACATTTTCTAGGGTCTAAGTTCTCAATAAGAAAACATCCCCTTTTATAATTTTTCAAGAGTCTTAGACGAATCCTAATCGAATTAGGAATTCTAGTTTTACTAGTTTTGGACACCAAAAGATATCCGACGCAAGTCTAGAACAAGTCTGGCATTGTTTGTATGCGAAAACACAAACTAGCAAGTGTCTACCTTTGGAATCGATGTCTCGACCAACATCGGTTTTCTTCTTAGCCTAGATTGGGGCCAAGATCGACACCGATCTTGGGCCAGTTTGCCCCTTCCTTTTTTGCTTCGTTTCCTTTCTTCTATCTTTTGATATTTCTTTGAATCCGATACTAAATCTGACTCCCAACTTAAAGTCGTTTTTCTTCTGAAAAACTTGAATCATTTCACAAAAAGCAAATCACATTCACCATTTGATGAAGAGGTCGTGCATTTGGATTTTATTCATATATTCTTACTAAAGTAGGAAAAGAGATATGATTATCCCTATATTGCAAAATAGAATGAAAAAAGAAATTAATTACCACAATAAAATATTTAAAATGATTCTTTCTGTTTTTTGCGGGAATCTCTTATGTCTCCTAGCATCTGAATTTAATTTCTTATATTTTATAATTTCTTTCTGTGATTCTTCACTGACCATTTTATAATAAACAAGTCATTAATTGCTTAAAAGAAGATGATAGTGGAAGTAAAGAAAGAGGCAGACGTAAACAAGAACTTTATCTTTACTTTGTTAGATTATTTACCATTAAAAAAATTTATAAGTTCTTTACTTTGTTAGATTCTACAGTCATTAATTGTAAACCAGAATCGCATCATCTTAAAAGAATATATTTCTGTAAACTATGGCCATAGTGCTATAGGAACCAATAAATGGAAATGTAGAAGCATCATGAAATAATGTCACATATGAATTAAGAAATATTTATTGAAAAAATAATCATTCAAATAATAATAGGATTAATAACATTTCTTTCCTTCCTTTTTGTTCTATCATCTTCATCCTTCTCTTCTTTTTAAAAAAAAAAATTCGATATCTCATTGTAAAAATGATTTTATTTATTAAATTATATTATTGGAAGAGGGCTGAGTATTTTTTGAAAAACAGACAATGTCAAAATATTAAATTAAAAAATAAAAAAAAACGATGGTTTACCCATAACAATAATTTCAACGAAATCAAATGGGACAATTCCGTGTATGAAATGAAATAAGTGCAATAATAAGTGGGGTAATTGTATTTAAAATTATATATGTCATGATAATTTAATAGTCTTTCCTACCAATTTTCCCATCTTTAAAGTAGCTTAATTATGCTTTAATTCACTAGCTCTAATTGATTGTAACAATTAATATTAAAAGATGAGTTGTCTATCGCATGACCTTATTCCTTTAATTTTGATATAAACGGAACCTTCTTCAATTTACCTTTCTCTTTAAACCGATGCTATAAGAACATGACAAGCCTAATTAGAGATTCTTTTGACGTTATTCCTTTCGATATGAATGGAATGAAATTTCCCTTCTTTTAAGCTCATGCTATAACAAAGAAAAGGAAAATGTAAAAGACTACAGTGAATCTCATGGCCAAAATCTTGCAAATAAGCCACGTTATTTTCATTGATATATGCATTTGTTGATCTCCTTTAATTTACTACGTAGCATATTTGCTCATGACATGTTCTCTGGCGTCAATAATATTAGGCAAGACAAATGCAATCGGGGTATATCCTTCAAAGTCTTCAAATCGGCACCTATATATCTTGATTTTTTGCAATCAATATAGCCTCTGAAATTAATTGCCTTTCTAGCATACATAGGATCGTCGAATCATGATCGTCCAATCACATAATATTAAGCGTCAAATTTATATAAATATTTTATATATATGATAACACATAATATTATGTGATTATAAGATATTTGTATAATGATATGATCGGTAATAGGGACCGTCTTATTGATTTTAAACTTTCTTATTTTATTTTTTTTGTAAAAAGATTGATAAAAATGCACCATATCACACTCATACTTCAATTTAATAAAGAAATTTAAGACAAATTTAAAATCCACTGATCATAAATAACAATATACTAATTAAAATATAAAAGTTCATAGATAATATGACTTAATTTTATTGTATGATTTCATTTAAAACGATCTTATCTAAAATTTTCTTTTTAAATATAACAATCTTAATAACTATTGCAGTAGAATCATATCATGTGTTATAAATATATTTTCCAATACGTCTGTCTCATCTAATTAAAGTACTTAAATTTCTTGCCTGTGTAGTGAACAAAAATTCTCGTGGTCCCTTACAACAATGGGAGCCTATCACCTTCTCCACGAACGTCCCGATCGAAGAAACATCTGTATTTTCAATCACCATCTCTTCATTTTCCCATCTCCTTCTTAACTAATACGACTGATATAAATATACAAAACCTTCACCATTATTGTATACAGATTGTTCCTTCTATTTCTGTGGAGAACTCAGCTTAGTCATCACCATGCAATTAGAAGTAATAGACAAAAAGAAGCCATATTTGGCTGTGATTCTCATACAAGCACTCTATACTGGCATGTTCCTCCTCTCCAAGGTTGCCTTCAATGGAGGAATGAACAGTTTTGTATTCGTCTTCTACAGACAAGCTATTTCAACTCTTTTCTTGTGCCCTCTATCCCTCGCTTTCGAATGGTAATTCCAATGATCTTGTTTTCCCTTTTCATTGTCTTGAGTTTAGCTTGATAATTCACTGCTTTGGATACCAGGAGAACTGCTCCTCCTTTATCACTTGTCACCTTCTGCAAGATTTTTTTGCTCTCTTTATTTGGGTATGTCCAGTTCTATTGTTATTATAATTAACATATACCCCAAAGAAATATTTATAGAGAGAAATGTTTCTAAGTTTTTGCATGTTTTTTCTCTAATTTTCAGGATAACATTCAGCTTAAATCTGTACGGTGTTTCGCTCATTTATACTTCCGCAACTTTAGCTGCTGCGACTACAAATTGCCTTCCCGTCATTACTTTCTTTTTTGCAGTTTTGCTCAGGTAAGTTCGATTTGGTAAATTTTTTAAGAATGGTGCAAGAGATCTCGTTTAAAATCTCTATCAGTAAGAAAAAGTTTATAAAAAAAAATATGAACCATGTTTTTCTCAAAGGCTGAAATTAAACATGAAATTGTGGAGGTTCGTCAAAGCATGAAATTTAGAGATGCTTAAGTGCTCTAAATAGTCGATACAGTCTTACCGTTTCAAAGTGTTGGTATTGTTCAATATTTAACAGTATTCTAAACATAATTTAATTATTAGAACACTCAAAAATTTGAAATTCGAATGCTTTAAATTATATCTCCTTTCATTGAGTTTTTCTAAATTTAAAGCTACAAATGATAGTATGCAGTGTTTCAGAAGAAAAAAAATTTAACAGCTTTTAGGATCTCAGAAGCTTTCTATTTATAAATCTCTTCCATCAAAAAGTTATAGAAAGCTTACAAAATCTGAGTGATGGTTTGCTGTACATGAGAGTTGATAGTCATCGATGCAATTGCTAGAAACTGAATGCAACTGCAACTATAGAATACTCCATGGGTGTCATTCTTACATTCTCCCAGTTGAATCATAGTGATTGGATCTCTAAATATTGAGTACTATCTTTCATATATCAAAATAGATCATATCTCTTACGTACTTACCCACTTGACTTAATAAATAAACCTTATACTTATTCTAAGTCCAAAACTTAATAATATTTCTCATAAACAAATGTGTATACAAAGAAAATCAAATATGTTATAAATGTAGTTTTATTAATATTCATTTTATAATAAAAAATTACATAAGGGAACTAAGTCCAATTCTATCTAAATGATCCATAAATTTCAATATAGACATGCCTTTAGTTAAAGGATAAGAAATCATCAATTCAGTGATAACGTGTTTAATAAAGACTATTTTCTCCTTCACACATTCCCTTATTACTAAATATTTAATATCGATGTGTTTACATTGACTATCACTTTTGTTGTTCTAAGTCATAAAAATTACAGTTAAATCATCACAATATATCATGCCCTGATACATGGCCTCTGACAATAATTATAAGTCTTTGATAAAGATTTTATAGTTTAGAATGCCTATTGAGAATATGTAAGGCTCTTAGGTACCTGGTAAAACAATTCAAAAATATACTCCTAATATATAAATTAATCCTTCATCCTAACTACCATTTCCCATTCAATTCATTCTCTCAAACATAAGCAAGTCTAATTCATAACCTTTTAGTCCACAATTAAAACATTGTCCAAATTCAAATAAACCCAAATCCTTATCCAATTTAAAAAGAATCATAAGTTTTCATATTCATGTAAATCTCAATTACAACCTTTTTCAAAGATAATTAAATTTCATCATACATTTATCTATCATAATCTAAACACACACATGCACATATGTAAAATTCATCAAATACTTGCAAAACACAAATCATCAATCTTCACAAAATTTGTAAATACCTTCCATTCAAAATCCGCATAAATCTATTTCAAATTTCAATAAAAGATAAGTACCAATACTTAATTAAATCAAATAAGTTTTTCAGTAGCCCACGAATTTTGTTGTGAGTTGAGATAAAGAAGTTATATCGGAGAAAGCATAAATTGGCTATATCTTTAGTAACCCTAACTCCTATGTGCTCAAAAATACGATCAAACTAAAAAGTGACAGGGATAAATATATGAGAGTATACTCCGTGAGTAGATAAACAAATATACATACATACATACATACATACATATATATATACATACATACATACATATATATATACATACATACATATATATATATATATATATATAAATTAAACACTTCAAATTTATAATAATAGATTAAAAGGAGTTCTAAAATAAAGAACATATAACACTAGGAAAATCAAAAGACACCTACCACTTATATTGGCCTCGAGTAGTCACGTGATACCTGACATAACTATCCTCTACTTTTCACCTAATAGGCCACTCAATCACAAATAAGATCATCATTTTCTTTATAACGGCCTCCCCAGTCGCCACTCATTCGAACGGTCTCATCCTAAACTCATTCTAGGCTACTAAATCCCTATAGCTATAGATGGCTCTCCAACCATAATACTATAATACAAATCAACATAAGCAAGTCACATTAAAATTCATAATTAGCCTTCCAACCTTCATCTTAAATAATCCACAATAAAAACATATTAAGCCTCCAACCTTTATCTCAAAAAAATCCACAATGAAAGCATTTTAGGCCTCCGGCCTTAATCTTAATACAAATGGATCATCAATTCTAAAATAAATTATAGCTCAGTATTCGATTTAAACATTAAACATAAAATATACAACTTATAATCATACTTGTTTAATACATTCAAAATATTTTAATTTTTAAATAAAACATTCAAAAGAGTGAAAATAAGTTAAAAAGAAATCCACTCATTGTTTAGGAAAGGTAGGAACTCCTTATGATGCCTCACGGTTCATACGGTCTTGTCTCTCAATTTTCATACATAACAACAATAATAAAATTATTCACATTAATACTAAACTTCAAATAACCGCAATTTAATATTATATGCAATGATTACAAATCCTGGTTTGGGTTTTTCAAATCGACACTTAACCATCGAGACCTAATTCATTTTTTGATTAATTAATTAATTTTGAATAATGGAATCTCATGGGATGTTCAAAATTTCTTGATTGTCTACATTTGAGCTAAAATTAACATTTTTGCTTTATGCCCTATTTTAGTCTTTATAGCCTTTTTTCAAATTATCATCAACTAAGCTTCATATATACTCATTTTACTACTTGATTAACATAATTCAATATATTTTGTCAAAATCAACCTAATTCCATAAAACCCCTAATTGCAAAGTACACCTGTTTCCTATTCATCTATACCCATTTTTTTTAATTTACAATTTCAACAATCTAATTGCATTTATAAATACAATATACCCTAATTAACGTAATTTAACTCAAATTTTTACAATTGAATAGAAAATTAATAAATGAACAGTAAACCCTAGAATTTCAATTTCTATAAATTTCGAAATTAATGAGTTAACTAAGTGAAAAATCTTACCAAATGATGATTGGGGATCTTGAGAAGCTTTAATTGCTTTCAATTTAGAAAACTCCAAACTTTTGTAGGAGCCATAATTTTTTTACTCTCAAATCTTAGCTCAAATCGAAAAAATAAAGGTAATAAAGTGATGAGGGAGTAGAGTGGTGATGATTTATGATAAAAATGTGAAGTTTGATTGGTGGAAATAAGGTGTAGAAATTGAAAGAAAAAAGAAAGGAAAGTAAAAGGCAGAAATGGGAAAACCCAGAGGGGGACAGGAAGTGAAGATAATGAACACCCTCTTCCTTACTTTTTCTTAATTTATAAAGCCTTGGAAAAAGTCAAGTTTATCCCTAATTAAAAAAAGCTTAGAGTATCACAATTCCACCTATCTCAAAAGAATTTTGTCTTCAAAATCCTACATATTTTAACGCTGAAACAGGATAAGTATGTTTAGCGCATCCAATTCTTCGGCTCTTAAGTCATTTCCTTAACCTTGTTGGTTTGCCATAAAATTTTCACTAAAGGAATGACTTTACTTCTTATGATGCATTCTTATTTGTCTAAAATAGCAACTGAATGGACTTTATAATTTAAATCTTCTCGAAGTTCTGTTGGGGGCGTCTTTATGATATGCAAGGGGTCGGGAATATATTTCTTCAATATGGACATATGAAACACATCATATATCATTCTCGTCTCTTATGGTAATTATAATTTATATGCCACAAGACCAATCCTCCCAATAATTTGAATGGGCCAATTTATCGAGGATAGAGTTTTCCTTGATTTCTGAATCGAATCATGCTTTTCCAAAGTGATACCTTCAAGAACTCCCTATCACCTACATTAAACTCTAATTTTCTGCGATGATTATCCATATAAGATTTCTATTGATCTTGAGCTATCTTGAGTCTCTCTTGGATAATGCTCACATTTTCTGTGGTAGCTTCAATTGGTTCAACAATATCTAACTTCCTTTTACCCACCTCATCTAAAGAGCTTTATATGACGCCATGTTTATGCTAGACTAGTAATTATTATTATAGACAAATTCAACTAAAGGAAGATATATATCCCAATTGCCTTGAAAATCTATAACGCATACTCTCAACATATCTTCAAGTATCTGAATAATCCTCTTAAACTGACCATTAGTCTGAGGATAAAAAGTAAATCTGAAATTAAGATTGCTACCCATGACATATTGAAGTTTAGGCAGGAAACAAAAGGTGAAATAAAAATCTCGATTTGATACAATGGTAAAGGGTATTCCATTTTACCTTACTATTTCTGCTATATAAATTCTTGCCAACTTCTCCACTGAATATTGAAGTCTAATAGGTAAGAAATGAGC
The DNA here is from genome assembly GCA_035590515.1 of Trichilia minutiflora. Classification (NCBI taxonomy): domain Eukaryota; kingdom Viridiplantae; phylum Streptophyta; class Magnoliopsida; order Sapindales; family Meliaceae; genus Trichilia; species Trichilia minutiflora. The sequence goes on from JAVXUL010148007.1 coordinate 7,620, forward strand.
TGACTTCGTGAGTTGGTCTATGATTATTAAGATAGCATTATGACTGACTTAAGTATATGATAATCTGATTATAAAATCTATTGTGATGTGCTCCCATTTCCACTTAGGAATTAATAATAACTGAAGTGTTCTTGTTGTTTTTTGATTCTCTACCTTAGCCCACTGATAAACTATATACTTGGCTATAAATTCAATGATATCCCTCTTCATACTCATCCACTAATAAAAGTCCCTTGGATTGCCATTCAAAATTTTCTAACAAGCTTTAACCAATTCATGATCTTGCATCTATTTTTCTTTTATTTGATCACTAAAAGTTGATCTCACTATAAAGCTAGCTATCAATGCCCCATCTTGATCATATTTTAAATTGGGCCTTATGCGCTTCAATTCTACTGGCAAGCATAGATAAACCATTCTGGCATGTACCAGTGTTACTAATGACTTCTTACTCAGTGTATTGTAACGATATTGGCTTTTCTTAGATAATACTTAATAATAAAATTATAGTCTTTGATGAGGTCGAGCCATCATTGCTACCTTAAATTTAACTCTTTTTGAGTAAACAAATACTTTAAATTCTTATGATCTATGAAGATCTGACATTACTCCTTATATAAATAATGTCTATAAATCTTCAAAGTAAATACCATGGTTGTCAACTCCAAGTTATAGGTTAGATAATTCACCTCATCCTTTTTAAGTTACCATGAAGTATAAGCAATTATTTTTCCATTCTATATCAATTCGCACACAAAACCTTGCCTGGATTGTCTCTGAACACCACGTACCAACCTCTGGAGTAAGAAGTGTCAACACAAGAGCTGTGGTGCGACGATGCTTTAATGCCAAAAAACTCTACTTGCATTTATTGTCATACTTAAACTTAACATCTTTTTATGTTAATCTAACCAACAGAGCAGCTAATAAAGAAAGCTTTTAACAAATCTTCAATATTATCCAACCAAACCTAACGAACTTCTGATTTTAGTAACATTTTTAGGCTTTTCTCATTGTACAATAGCTTCAATCTTATGAAGGTCAATAAAGATTACTTTCTTCGACACTTCATGCCTTTAGAAAGCTACTTCTCTAAAACAAAATTCACACTTAAAGAATTCGGCATACAATATTCTCTTTCTCAATGTTTGTATAACAATCCTCAAATACTGGGTATATTCTTTCTTACTTCTTGAGTAGATTAAGATGTCATCAATAAACATAATCACAAACTTATCAAGGAAGGGATGAAATACTCAATTCATTAGGTCCATGAATATAGCTAGGACATTAGCTAATCTAAATAGTATTATAAGGTATTATAGTGTCCATATTTGATCCTGAAAGTTGCATAAGATATATCACTCTCCCTAATCTTCAACTGATAATATCTCGATCTCAAATCAATTTTAAAAATACCTTGGCACCTTGTAATTCATCCAAGAGATCCTCGATCCTCGATAGTGGATATTTATTTTTGATATTTACCGCCTATAATCTATGCACAACCTTAGAGTTCTATCTTTTTTTCTATAAACAATACCATTAAGCCCCACGATGACATGCTTGGTTATATAAAACCTTTGTCAACTAATTTTTAAAGTAGTGTCTTCAATTCCTTAAGCTAAAAAGGTGCCGTATGGTAGGGACACAACAATATAGGAGTGGTGCCTGAAGTCAAACTCCTTTTTTAGGGATAACCCTAATATAACCCTAATAACTCTTTAAAAAATATATTTGAAAATTCTCTTACCATTGGCACTTGCTCAATCAAGCACTCTGAAGATAAAGTATCAATAATATGTGCTAGGTACCCTCGACAACCATTCCTTATCAATCTTTGAGCTTCTATGGTAGATATCACACATATAGAAAGTATATTGCACTTTCCCCCCATTATAATCTACAACTCATCTAATTTTCTAAATAGTACTTACTTAGTGAAACAATCTACTAAAGCCCGATGCTGTGAAAGCTAATCCATCCTTAATATAGCATTAAAGTCTTCCATCTTTAGAGGTATCAAATCTTCTTCTAATTTAACTTCACTCACTCTAATCATATAACTCTTAAAACTATCTTTCTTAACAATCTTTGACCTAATGGAGTATGTACTACTAATTCTTGAACTAATGGAGTATGTATTACTCTATCGACATATGATGCAAATAAATTACGAACAAATATTCTGTTAAAACTTAAATATATCAATATATATATTACATGCCCAAATATGATAACTGTACCTATGATCACCTCAGATTTACTTGGGCTTGTTCTTGATATAGGGTGAAACCCTAATCTGCACCCTTTCTCAAGTCCTCTACATACCATACTGAATAGTGAGTGAACTTCTTACTCTTGATCTTCTACTAAGTGGAGCAGATATCTGACCAATAGTTGAGACTACTATAGGAATATAAGATACTAGCTAGTAATGAGTGGTCCACTTGACTTTGTCTTGGGTAGGTGTCACGCCCCAACCTGTGGATCCCACACATGACACCCTCCATAGACCCCTAAAGTATACTCAATCACCAGAATACACCTTGTGAGCTTGTAAGGTTTATTAAAACCTATTTCAAAAACTTTTCACATAATACTTCCAAAACAAATACAAACCCAACACCCAAACTTCAAATCATTTCAAGAAATCCACAACCACTTCAATAAGGAATAATTTTAATCATTTTCCATAAACATTTCATCAGAATAAAAAATATGAGATCTCAAACAAATTAAAAACAATATCATATTCTGCTTATACATTCGTTTCCATTACATGCCTAAGAATACAGATTTAAATCATAAAAACGGTTCTAGTGGACTAAACTTCTCTAAGTGAGTCAATCCCAGCGTATACCTGTATCTCTCTATCTTAAAAGAATCACCACCACCGCTAGCTGGCAACTAAATGAATCTGAAACTGAAGGGTGAGGGGGGGTGAGTATACGGGAGTATACTTCGTGAGTGAACTAAAGATAAACATAAATAAATAAAAGTTAATTCATAATTAGAAAGCAGTTCCAAGATATGTTACAAACAATTCAATAATTGAAATAAACATTTATTTTAGTTCAAAACCTCAAATCATATATTAAATTCATTGGACTGGCTGCCTTTCTCAGAGATTACCCTGACCTTGGGCATCCCGAGACTGTTAGTGGATTTTATATGCAATAAAATTGTGCTATTTATAAAAACAGGTTTTGAATGTAAAGAATAAAACATGCATGGTTTAGTTTTATAAAAACAAGCCTATCACTGACATTCGCCTCGGATTAGCCACGGGGTAACATCCATGACTAATCCAATGAGACTCACAGGTGGTAGAATGACATCCCATCAATATAATAATACATCCATATACCAACCCCACCTATGAAGTCTTCACTCGTCTAGGCGACCTCTCAGTCAGGTTGACCCTACGCTACCTCCCCTGTAGCTACAGTAAACAATCCCGGTCCACATGGTCATCATCACCAATATGTAAACCCGGCACTCATGGCTGTCATCATAACAACTATAAAAACCTGGCCCAATGGCCATATCATCATACATAAAACTTGGCCTATTGGTCATATCATCGACATATATCATCATCAAAACATAAATATGTAATAACTTGACCGCTGGTCATTTCTCATGAAAATAAGCATACATAAAACCAAAACAGTATTCATAAAATAATAGCATTGATCAAATATTTATAAAAAGTTATCAGAAATCATTCCTTTAAATAGTAAAAGCATAAAATATCCACTCATTGCTTAAGGAGGGTATACACTCCCTACTTCCCCTCGTTTCTTACTCGGTACATGAATCCCTCGCTCGCGCTTCATTGCCTATTCACATATATCAAGACATATCAATATATATATTCTAAGATGAGAAAACGACACTTATGCATGATATGCATGGTTGTCCGGGTTTCCTAAAATAAAAAAATTCGCGAAATTGATCAAATCTCTCATTACTCACACAAAACCTAAGTATTAATGCTAAGAACCCACGTGTTCTGCGAAACAGTAATTCTAATTATTGTTCATGTTTGCCTATTTTCTCCAAATTGCATCTATGGCTTCCTAACGACTTGCCGAGTTATTCTATACTTTAACTAGCATGTAAAAACTACAAAACATACATCGAAACTATTGAAATCTACTCGAATAAATAGTATCTATACGAATTAAAGTTGATAAAATGATATATAAAATATACAGACAAGTTAGAAATGAGGTTACGAACCTTATGGTATCGTCGATTTTCCTTAGTTTGGCCTAAAACCCGAAAAACCCTAATTTGAGCTCCGAAACCCTAATTCCTCAAACTCATTTTCTGCGCTCCTTGCAATAAATCGAAGCTACCAATGTGTCCTAGACGTGAAATATGATAAGAGAGTGGAAAGAAATCAAAGAATGGATAAAAAATGGGGTTGGTGTGTATATGAAGCAGAAAATGAATGAAGGAGGAGGAGAAAGGGAGAAGAAGGAAAACGTGGAAAAGAGAGGGGGCTCAGCTCCTTTTATAAAAGTGGGGGTAAAATTACTATTTTGTCCCTGATTATATAATAAAAAAAGCTTCCAGAAGAGGCAAATCGATCATTTCGTGCAATTCGATCGAATGAATTGGGGAACTCATTCAAACGAATCTGAATTCGATCGAACGAATCTAGCACTTTCGAAGTTAAAGAGCTCCCTAAATTTTTTGTTTGAACGATCGAGCATTAGTTTGAATGACACCATCGATTTGGTTGAACGAATCATCATTCGATTGAATAAATCTAGGGCTAAAATTTTCCAGAGTTCCTCCAAATTTCGTCCGAACATTCCACCTTTCGTTCAAACAAATTACCTATTCATTCGAACGAATCTGGGACCATGAAATTCGTCCAAATGATTCATCCTATTTGTTCGAACGAATTATACATTTTCTCCTAAATCATTCCTTTATTAAAAAATATCATTGGCGTCCCACTCAAAATAAAACTTACTTTTAATTACGTTGGGGTCCCTACATTCACGACCTCAAAACTCTATCTTAACAAACTCAAATTCCCAAAATAAACATGAGATCGTGTTGATATATTAACAGTGTAAGAAATCGAGGAAAATACATGTGCAGTAAAAAGGTAAAATTATAATTATGCCCTTAGATTATAGACACGGGGCTCACAAATCTACCCTCCTTAAAAGAATTTTGTCCCCAAATTTCAACGTATCTTAGTACTAGAAGAGATGGGGGTATTGACGTTGCATTTGAAGATCGAGCTCCGAAGTCATTTCCTCAATAGCATCACTCCTCTACAGAACCTTTATCATAGGGATGACTTTACTGCTCAATGTCCTCTCCTAACGATCAAGGATAGCAACTGGCTGAACTTCACACTTCAAATCCTCTCTCAAATTGATAGGAGGTACACCGATAGCATGTGAAGGATCAGAAACATACTTCTTCAATATGGATACATGAAAGACATCATATATCCTCTGCATGTCAGGCGATAACTCCAACCTGTATATAACTGGACCAATCCGCTCAGTGACTCTAAAAGACCCAATAAATCTCGAGTGAAGCTTTCCTCGATTTTAAAATTGAATTACTCCCTTCTAAGGTGATACCTTCGAAAATAATAGCTCACCCACATCAAACTCTAGATCCCTTCTTCTATTATCTGAATATGACTTCTGTCTGTCTTGAGCTATCTTTAAACTATCCCGAATAATCTTCATTTTCTCTGTGGTGGCTTCAATTAATTCAGCATTGTCTAACTTCCTTTCACCCACTTCATCCCAACATAAAGGAGTTGTACACTTTCTTTCATACAGAGCTTTGTATGGTGCCATTCCTATATCAGACTGATAGCTATTGTTGTAAGCGAACTCAAGTAATAACAGATATCGATCCCAGTTCCCTTGAAACTCTAGTACACACCCTCTCAATATATCTTCTAATATCTGGATAGTCCTCTATAACTGTCCATCTGCCTGAGGGTGAAAGCCGAGCTAAAATTTAATCTTGTACCTATAGCTCTCTGAAGACTATACCAGAATCGAGATATAAAATGGGGATTTCGATCTGACATAATTGTCACAAGCACACCATGCAACCTTACAATCTCTGCCACATACAGTTTTGCCAACTTCTCAACTAGATACTTAGTTTTGATAGGCAAAAAGTGTACAAACTTAGTTAATCTGTCCACAATCACCCATATTGCATCATGTTCAACTTGAATATGTGGCAGTCCTATCACAAAGTCTATGGTGATATGTTTCTATTTCCACTTTAGTATGGACAATGGCTGAAGTGTTTGTACTGGCTTCTGGTGTTCAGCTTTAACTTGCTTACATGTCATACACCTGGCAACACACTCTACAATATCCCTTTTCATTCCAGACTACCAATAACTCTCTTTGATGGTTCTATACATTTTCGTGTTACGAGGATGCATTATAAAAGCTGAACAGTGAGCTTCTTCCAGGATGACATTTCTCAAGTCATTATCTGAGGGTACACATACCCCAACTCTTAATGTCAAGATCCCATCCTGTGAGATGTAGAAGTCTCTGATGAGTACATAAAAGTGTATGTGTATTAAGGTTAAATTTATTATTTTACACTTCAAATTATGATTAACTCTCTCCATTTATGCATATTTTTAGTTTTTGATGTAAAATTTACTTTGTTTGTAATTTTAGTTAATT
>JAVXUL010148038.1:0-14325 GCA_035590515.1 Trichilia minutiflora
TATATGGATTATAGTTATATTTGAGAAACATATAGATATTGACATAAATGTTAGTAATAACGATCACGAGCACCGGGATATTTATTGTAACTATAAGATGATAGCCTGGAAGAGTCCACTTGAATGTGGTAGCCTAGGATCGGCCTGATAAAGAGGTCGTCTAGGTGAGTGGAGGCTTCACAGGTGGGGGTAGTATATGATTATATTATTATGACGATGTGATGTAATTTCACCACTTGTGAATCTCGTCGGATTAGTCATGGATATCATTACGTGACTAATCTGAGACGAACGTCAGTGGTGGATATGTTTTATATAACTAAATCATGTATTATTTTACTTCTTTGCAATTGAAAATGAATTTTTATAAATAGCATATTTTTACTGCATCTAAAATCCACTAACGGTCTCGGGATGTTCAAGACTAGGGTAATTGTCGGGAAAGAAAGCCAGCCTAATGATTTTGATATATGTTTTAAAGTTTTCAAAGTAGGATAAATATTTTAAATTAAACTATTTTAAGATAAGTTCAAGTTATATTTTTCTACTTAGGAGTTAAGTATTATTTGCTTATAAATATTATTTGCTTATATTATTTGCTTGAGAGAGAGTGTTGACGCGAGTCATGACTGTAAATCATTAGAATTAATTAATTTAGAAACTACAGCTGTAGAATCTTTTTTGTTTTTAAGGTTATGCTTAAGTTTAGCATAATATCCTGTATGGCCATATATAGTTTTTTATATTCTCTCTTTGTACCAGTATATATTGAAAACGATGAATAAAGGAGAAATAATTTTGCTTTGTTTAACAAATTATCCATCATAACTATTGATAATTGTAGTACAACTGATATTATGATTGATATTTTGTTAGACAAGCTTGCTTATTATTCACCTTTGTTGTTGCGTGATAAATCGTTTTATATGCTATGTATAGCGCATGTCGATTTCTTATATAAGGGTTTATGATTTAAGTGAGGATGATGACGACGAGATATTATATTAGTTTTTTTTTTTAAAATTAATTATAATATATATAAATTGATCTAAATATTTTGATTATAAAAAAATATGTATATTTCAAATATTAAATTTAATTATAAAAGATGGAATAAATGTTATTAGTGATAGGATCAAAATAATTCGTGATAGTGTTTTATATTAGACAGGAACATCAAAAAGAAAGGATACATTTATTGGCATATACGGCTGGCTCGTTGAATGAATATTATTTCTTGCACAAAAAAAGTTAGTTACAGATTGAAGACGAGGTACAATGCTCCATATTTGATACTTGAGACTGCTTTGATGTAAAAGGCCGTTTTTTCTTGTTTAAAACAACGAGAGCCACAATATTAATCATTTGTTTGAGGATACAAATATTTTAAAAAAAATTTATTCGGAGCTCTTAAATACTTTATTCACGACATGTTTAATTATTCGTTAAATAAAAATTTAATTTTTAATTATTCTTTTTTTTATACGGTAAAAATTAATTTTAAGCTAACTTTTGTAATACTTAAACTATAACATTCGATTAAATATAAGATCAACATAGATATAGTAATCTAATATATTTAGAAATTATTTAATATTACGGTGTAGAGATTGATTAAAATATTTTGATCATTTAAAATGTATGACTTAATAAATAAAATTATATTAAATAATTATCTTTATATTAATCCGCATTTAAATTTAAAAGGTATATTTTTTTTAAGAGTACGGGCTTTTAATCATTGCGAGCGCCCAAGCTTTTACTAAGAATTCTTAATTATTTTTTAAAAATATATCAGAGCATGAGTTGGCCTAGTAAATTGTACATAAATTTATCATACAAATTTTAAATTACTAATATTACAATCTCATACATTGTATCTAAATTATAATATGATTTTCAAATTGTTAAATTACTATATTTTCAATAGTTAAGATTGATTTCTTTTTAAGAAGAGAAAAATCGTTAATATAAAAAAAATTGAATTTAATATATAAAAAAGAACATATAAATTTTTAAAGTTTAGTTTAACAAAATGATTAGTCCTCAAATTCTCAATCCATACACTGACTGTTATGATTATATAAAGATATTAGCTAAATAAATAATATAAAATGAGTTATTTTATTAATGAGTTAGAATTTTAATGCATGATTTTAATATTATTAAAATTAATTAATTTAGTTAGCCCAATATTAGTTACTTAAATGTTGTTCTCCCCGTAACAGTGAGTTGGTTCAAAATGTAGTAATTAATTGAATGATACAAAATTTGTGTATGAAATTACATAAAGAATGATGCAATGCTATGATCGAATAAGATATATATATATATATATATATATATATTGTAATATCTTGATTTTAGGAAGTGGTAATGTAAGGGCAAGAGGATTGAATAAGAAATAATTTTTGACATGTTTTATGATGACTGGGGTAAAATTGAATCCCATATTAAAATTAAAGAGAAAATTATTGAATTATATATATATATATAAATAAAAACAAATTATTAACGAAAACTTTTGAAATGCGTTTGGATCCGTTAATAAGAATAAAATTATTTGACCTTATTGAATGGATCAAAACGAATAATATTATTAATAACATTAGGTCAGATGATATTAGAGTCAACTCTTTTTTAGTATAAAAGTATAAGTTTAAAAAAGAGCCCGATAAAAACTAGTGATCTATAATATTTTAATTCAAAAGGATAGAGAGAGTGATTAAGAAATGGTTTTTAATAAATTTCAAGATAGTTAGGGATAGAATCAATATTAGAATAAAAAAAAATCGATTATATATATAAAAATAAAATAAAATTATTAATAAAATTTATCAAAATAAGTTTGGATATATTACCAAAAACAAAATCATAAATTGACATAAATTGAATCAAAACAACATCGTTACGTTCGATTTTTTATACATAGAGAGAGAATAGAGTGATTGTGGTTTAAACAATAAGTCAAAGAGATTCTTATGTCAATATTACACATATCAAAAATAGAATTTATTATAAGAAAAATAAGAAATAATAATGCCTTTCGGATGGCACAATCAACTTTTTGGACTGTTTCTAATATTTTATTTTAAAAATTAATTCTATCATCAAATAAATAAATAATTCGAGAATTAATGGTATTAATAAATATCTGAACCCGCACAATCGCCGTAGTTGACAAGGTTTTGTCACCTTCTGTTTTTTGAAATCTTTATTATCTAGTTTATACATAAATATTATTTATGAATTAAAATTTTAAAATATTAAATATATTATATTATTGTTATATTTTTGTCCCTAATTGTGAATTTTTTTAATTTTAATTTGTGTGCAAAGTCAAATAGGATTTAACGTGGAAATTTTTTTAAAAAAAAAATTTATTGAGAACTTTTTAAAATTATCCAGCTAACATTGTTTCCGTATATTTCGAAACTAAAGATAGAAGCAAAATAGCTTTCGAAACGGACTTCCCAACTTCTGATTTACATGATTTGAGTTTTAAAATAAATATAAATAAATAAATAAAGAGGAAGAAGAAGAAGAAATGATCCATCCCTCATCCCTGCTCTGCCCAAAAAATTAAAACCCAAATAGAAAAGGGCAAAAAATGCTGTACTCAAAGATCCTACTTTATCAATTCGTCCCTCTTCGTCGATGCTGACTTGGGATCTCATCATCATTTGTAAAATCTGTCTCCTCCTCATATGTTCTGTTGTACGCTGCAAAGTGCAAACAAGTGCTTAGCCAGAGCCACAATAAAAGAGAGAAAAGAAAAGCATTAACAATAACATTAGCTAAATGCTATGCAGCAACAAAATCACAATTTTAGAACTCATGAAAGCAGTCAATAATAAAAAAATGAAGATATTGTATAGAATACAAACTTGCTTTTAATTTCGGTTAAGAACAAGTTATCTACATCCAAAAACTCTCGCTAACATTTCAATGCAAATGGAACTATTTTAAGTTTTAACAGAAACCCATGTAATATTTCAATCCAACAAAAAAGACGACCTACCAAGGATGGATTTGTCATTCCATAGGGAAAATGGGACTGAGTGCACGAGTCAAAACAAACGAATTGATTTAACACAAGAAGAAAATCTCCATAAATTCCGGCCAGCTAACTCATTTTTGTCCCGTGGTGAGTGACAGTGAGTCTTCAGAAGCACAATTTCAAACGTGCATTGGATTGACCTCGTCAAATTATATATAAATATATATACCTTTTTTTGGAGAAATATAAATATATATACCAACAAACAAATTATATTTTATCATCAGAGAAAAGGAATACACTGTTGGTGTAAGGCTGCTAGTTGAGATAGAACTAGTGATTATAGTTGATGAATGAGAACATCCCTCTAAATGAAATAACAATAAGTCTTAAGCAATCCTATTGTTCTATGCAATAAAGAAGAGTTTTGGCTTTCCACTCCAACGAGAAGATAGATCCTTTTATGAAAATCAAACCAGATTACACATAAAAGCATAAAAATAATCGTAAATGTGAAACCCATGTAGCATCAAGACTCCCAAATGCCAGGAAAGCACAAACCATGAGAATAAGCGGAATACAAAATACATACCTTCAGTGAACAAAGCACAAGAGCTGTAAAAATCAACAAGACGGAATAATAATCCTACCCTCCTCACTTGTACATTTTTGCTTCTGCTGAGTTTTTGGTGGTTGATGTTGTTGTGTCAGCATTTGTCGCTGTTGTGACTGAAGCAAGAGATGTTCTTGAATAGAATGAGCAAGATGGTGATGATGGTGCTCTAGTTGTTGCTGGGCTTGAATCTGATAAGAGTTATTAAAACTGCCCAGAGCCAAAGAAGGTGACATAGCAGCACCACTCATCTGATTAAAACCAGTAGGGGTAATGGTACCCCCGGAAGCATCAAACCCACTATTAAACCTCACAAGCTCTTGTTGTTGATGGTGCAATGGATCAGGTATCATCAACTGACCACCGTAGGGCGACAAAGTAGGTATATCCATCATAGGCAACATGCCATACTGTGTAACTGTCGATGACGCTGATGGGTTACCCATATACTGTTGCGGCATATAAGCTTGTGCTTGTAACATTGACATCATAGCTTGAGGACCAATATACGTAGCGAGCTCTTTCTTTGCGTTATAAAGATCGCTTTGCACATGCTTAAGTTGCTGTTGTAGGATCGAGATCAAGCCCACGCAGCCGTAAATTGGATCCCGAAGCCGAGACTCAGCTTCATAGGCCAATGAGTTCACAGCGTCTTCTCGTAGGTTGGTGCTCAGCTCCCTAAGAAGTTTAGCCACATTGCTAGCACCAAACACCCTATGTACTTTAATAAACTTTTCCAACTGATCTGGGGGAAAATAAGGTGCGAAAACACATTCTTGAGTGCATTTTTGCCGACGAACCTTACAGGCTGCACATGGTGAGTCGGATGACGACATTTTTCTTGATTACCAAACTGAACCTGAAATAAAAAATAGGAAATAAGAAATCTAAAGAGAAATAAATAGTCTTAGTAGAGGAAGACAGTATATTTTTTATAATTTCATAATTTAATCATCTTATTTTATATTGTTTCAGAAAACTTCAGAATGACTCATAGCTTTGTCTCCCTCAAGTCTGTGGATCACTTTATTGACAACCATAAACCATTGTGTCACGACTTAAAAGTTTTGGTCAAGACAATAAATTGAAGATGACCAAAAATAATAAGAACCTGAACATAATAATTATGAAATATTAAGCGAATTTTTAAAACATTGTTGAACTATGTAAATTAAGTATAGTTTTGTAAAATAATGGAGACTACAATAAAATTATCTAAAATATGATGAAAGAGAACTTAGAGGGGAATTTTTTTTTTCTTTTTATTAATAGCATTGAGAAGAGGGATGACGAAGAGAAATGAAAGGAGCATTCATGGGAGTATCATTTACCGATTCAAGGAGAAAAAGAAGCCATTAAAAGCTTCTCATGCTGCTTTAAAAACAGACATGACTACTAAAAATAAATTATATACAAAGCAAACGGATCGCATGAAAATTACAAATAAATAAAAAAAAAAAGAAGCAAAAAAATCAACATCACCAGAGAAGTAAAGGGAATAAGAATGTTAGAGAAATTAATCAGAGCTTCAATGAACAACCTAAAATGCAAATTCACTGTACGGTCTAAACCATTCTTTCTGTCTCTCTTTCATAACCTTCGTTGTCATCTTGTAATGCAAGAACGGTTGGTCTAACGGATCTTTCTAGTTCTAGATCCATTTTCTGTAAAAATTAAGAAATTTATTTTTTTAAAAAAAGAGAGCAGAAATTATACAAAATCTTGTAAGTTCCTGCTATCCAAACAGCAAGATTTCCGTATGCAACCTCAGATTTCAAATAAATCAACACTCAAATACTAATTTGAAAAAGAAAAAAAAATAGTTTGGATCTATATACCTTCGATTTGTTTAAAACTCGGCAGCCTCCCTCTCTCCGTCGTGGAATAAAACCTAATTATTCATCGTAATTATAACTGAAGTCTTAACTGTGAATCATAGGGAAATACTTTCCTTCTATCAAATTTTTTTTAATTAATTATTAATTATCCTCTTAAATTATCTAATCTGAACTGGGTAATGCTGAGTAAAAAAGTATCCTTATCATTTTTTTCAAAAAATAATATTCAAATGAATATTAATTTTCTTTTCAATCTAAGTAAAGTGAGCAGAATTTAAATAGGAGACATCTAATATCATGATTTATCAATTTGATCGATCAACACATTCAAATCCCTTTATCCGTGTTTGTTCCATATCAGACTCCTATTTGTATCAATTATTTCAATTATTCTGTGTGTAAAACATTTGATTTTGCTCCCAAATTCATATAATGTAGCATTTTTATTGTAAATTCTGATTGCGATTAATATTTTTTTTTCTGTTTATAAATCAAATTCATAGCCGTTGGAATTATTATAAATTTTAGATATTCTTTCTTTCCAGTCATACAATAATACAATCAAATGTAAAATACCTTTTTTCCCCAACGAAAGAGGTAAAAATTAAAATAGAATAGTTATCGTAGTCTTGCCCTTTTCTTGATTAATAATATTAGGGAAACAAATTTTTTTTATATAAATTAATATGATATAATTAAATTATTATTCACATGTCCATTTTATTAAAAATTTGTATTATGAAACATTACTAATTCTTAATATATTTCCTTAAAATATGAATGGACATAATTTATTATTTTATTACAGCTTAACAAAAAAAATAATCATATTAATGCATAAGTAATTGCTAATAAAATCTATTTACGGAGTAAGCTCATTATGTATTATTTTTAAGATTTATTCCTCTAATTTTTCACCACACATAATACAAAAATGGGGTTCATGATTATTAAATAAATTACATCAGAGGAGAGAGATCCTGATTGATAATAAAACCAAAATGTTCACAAAATGCGATGCACCCACTGTCAATTATATATATACGATATAATCATACTGCAAAACAAAACAAGAAGAAGATTAATGAGATAAGAATGGTTGTAATATATTTAGATAACAAAGAAAAAAAAATGTTTTAGAAAGAGACTTCCCAACATCTGATTTACAAGTTTGTAAGTTAATGTAAAGAAAAAAGAAGAGCAAAAAAATATGATCCATCCCTTCTAGGCCAAAAATAAAAAAGAAAAGAAAAAGAGCTGTACTCGAAGATCCATGCAGATAAGTATCCCCAGAAAGTCTTCTTTAAACCCAAAAAACAATGCATGTTAATCTCTCCATATCTCATCATCATTTGCAAAATCTATTATATCCTCTGTTTCTCTTTTTCCTTCTCCTCCTTTGTTCTGTTGTATGCTGCAGATATGTCTGCACAGAAGGGCCAGAAAAAAAAGATAGAAAGTAATGAACATTTTATTTTTACTGTTACCAATGTTTTTAAATATCCTTGTCTAAGATGATCTTTTATAACACCACCAATACAAAGCATTAGTTTATGGATATTGGACAGAAGATTTTGACTCGCAGCAAATGCAATTTAAAAAGAAAAAACAAATTTTATTGCTATAAAATCATCCTTTTCATATTTAAAATGCATGCACCAACAACATTATCTAGAATTTAAAAAAAGGATCAACTTCGAAAATATTAGAACCCATTAGAAAACATTTTAATTAGAAGTCGGTAAGAATAAATGTACGCTATGAGCTCAATTCATTTTCAGTTAATGATAAATGGTCTCCAAATTGTGGCCCCAAAAATTCAGGATAACCAGTAAGATTTCAATCAAATCAAAAAAAGGTTTTGAAAAGACATAACAAGGGCAGATTTGTCATTCTACAAACAGACAAATGTAAATGTGAGTAAATCTCCGCAAACCACCCCAACTCGTTCCCAATATCAAATGAACAATGGATTTGACCTCATAAATTTTATATGTCAACGATTTATATTTTGTGTTAAGAGAAAAGGAATATATAGTATGGCATAAATCGAAGGCTGCTATTTCAGATAGGAGCTGGTCATAATTGATGAATGAGACATCCATCTCCCTGAAAAGACAATAATTCTCTTAACCAACCCTACTGCTCTTTGCATTAAAGAGTAATTTTGTCTTTTCACTGCCAACAGAAGACATTTCTACATTTATGTAAACCACCCCAGATTACACATTAAAGCATAAAAATCTTCATAGATGTTAAACCTCAACTAGTATCCAGAATCCAAAATGTACAAGCACAAACACCAGGAAAGCACAAACCAGGAGAACAAACTGAGTAGAAAATACATACCTAAAATGGAATAACCTGCTTCAGTGAACAAAGCAAAAGAGCTGCGAAACATCAACAAGACGGAATAATACTCCTACCCTCCTCGCTTCCAGATTTTTGCTGTTGTTGGGTTTGTGGTGGTTGTGGCGGTGCTTGTACCTGTTGGGAATGTAGCAAGAGCTGTGCTTGAAGAGAATGTGCAGCATGATGATGATGGTGCTCTGGTTGTTGCTGGGCTTGAATCTGATATGGGTTATCAAAACTGCCCAGAGCCAAAGACGGTGACATAGCAGCAGCACTAATCTGGTTAAAACCAGTAGGGGTAACAGTCCCAGCAGAAGCATCGAACCCACTATTAAACCTCACAAGCTCTTGTTGTTGTTGCTGCTGCTGCTCGTAATTTCTAATCATCTCTTGTTGCTCTCTCGCAGCCATGGCAGCAGCAGTCAGTTGCTGAGGATCGAAGATCTGTTGCTGCTGATGGTGTTGATGTTGATGCGGTGGATCACGTATCATCAACTGACCACTGTGGGGCGATCCAGTAGGTATGCCCATCATAGGCAACATGCCATGCTGTATAACTGTCGATGACGATGATGGGTTACCCATATGCTGTTGCGGCATAAAAGCTTGTGCTTGTAACATTGGCATCATAGCTTGAGGACCAATGTACGTAGCCAGCTCCTTCTTCGCGTTATAAAGATCGTTTTGCACTTGTTTGAGTCTGTGTTGTAGGATTGAGATCAAACCCACACAGCCGTAAACTGGATCACGAAGCCGAGCCTCGGCTTCATAAGCCAATGAGTTCACGGCGTCTTCCCGTAGGTTGGCTGTCAGTTCGTTAAGAAGCTTAGCGACATTACTAGCACCAAATACCTTGTGTACATTCGCAAACTTTTGTGGCTGATCTGGTGGAAAATAAGGTGCAAAAACACATTCCTGCGTGCATTTTCGACGAAGAAACTTGCACGCCGCACATGGCGAGTTTGACGATGACATTTTTCTTGATTTGCAAACTGAACCCACAAAAAAATTAACAAAACAAAATAAAAATAAATAATCTTATCAGAAGAATACAAAATACAAAATTAAAAATAATAACCTTAAAGGAAGAATAAGGGGAGAGAGATAGTAGAGAGAGAAATACGAGTTTCTTGTTTTTTAATATAGCATTGAAAAGAGGGATCAAGAAGATAAATGAAAGGAGCATTCATGGAAGTATCATTTACGAATTCAAGAAAAGAAAGAGGCCATTAAAAGCTTCTCATGCTGCTATAAAAACCGAGATGATTAGTCAAAAAATGGTACATATAATCAAACAGTAACTTCTATACAAAGCAAACTGATCATATAAGAGAAAAAGAGGCAAGCCGATAACCATCATCATCAACAGAGATGTAAAAATAATAGGAATGGCGAGAAATACAGCATCAATGAACAACTTTTACGAGTTTCGCTCTAAAATGCAGTCTCTCTCTAGACAACTATATGTCTCCACTTCTATCTCTCGTTTTCACACGCTTCGTTGTCATGTCATCTTATAATGCAAGAAACTCTTGGTCTAAGGGATCTTTCTAGATCCGGTTTTTGATTAAAATTACGATTTTCTTTAGAAAAAGAAGAAGAAATTACAGAAATCATGTAATCTTTCGTATCCAAACAGCTAAGATCTTTCCATATACAACCTCAGATTTTTCAAGAAATCAACAGTGTTAAAACATTCAAACAGAAACTTCAAAAAGAAAAAACGGGGAAAAAAATATCACCTCACAATATATATGTATACATTCGATTTTGTTTAAGGAACTTCGTTCTGATCACAGCCTCTCTCTCCATCCATATGTTTAAAACCTGCAAGAAATAAATCAACCGTGCTAAGAAAACGAATAGCCGACGTTTTATATCTATGACAAAGATTGAACGAGCGGTAAGAGAAAAGGGAGACCAACCGAACCTTGTAGAGGGAGAGTGTGTGTGAGAGAGAGTGAAAAAGAACTCTCTGTTTTAGGGTTCACGATCAGATCTTTGAGTTTTAACGATTACAACAGGAGAAGTATGAGAAAATGTTAAACTACCGATAAAAGAAATAAAATAAAATAGAAGAGAGAGAGAGAGAGAGAGAGATTGTAGAAAAAAAGCGAAACAGAAATGATGAATTAGAAAGGAGGGGGGCAGGACGTCATTTATACATGCGGTGAATGCTTGCCGTTGAGATTTGAAAAGGGTGATGCTGACCGTCCGATTATTATTTATTTATTTACTTTATTTATTGCTATATGGATGCAAATTTATTAAGCCTCGGAAGGGAAGGACATCTTATTCTGAGAAGCTATTGAATGCGTCTCTGAGTTACCTCTTTGTCCCTGTACGATCTATGTACAATTCCCATGTTGCCCCTCACCGAACCCATTTAACAATAATGTTCATTTCATACCTAATATTTACAAAATTATGAATTTGAATAAATAAATTTTTATATTATATATATATTTTTTAAATTTTAAAAGGAATAAAAGGCCGGAATTTATAACAAGCACAATGTACATATATGAATGAATTATTATATTTAAAAAATTAAAAAATATATTGTAATGATTATCATTTAATTGATCATTAACGGTATTAAGTGAGGGGTGATATAATTAATTTAATTCTTTGGTGTATTTTATTAAAATATACCTATCATTATAATCAAATCAAATTTATTAAGTTAGTTAAACTACATAAAGGGTGCTTTTTAAATGCGTGTAAAAAGAATATTGCTTGCAATTGTCATCAAATTAAATAACTAAATCCATAAATTATATAGTATTAAAAGAGAATATTTGTCATTAATATTTTTTAACTGTTAAAATGACATAATAATTGTGAAATCATATATTTCAAAATTGGTTTAACCGTCATAGCGATTTTTTTGTTAATAAATATCAATGAAAAAAGACAAATATCATTCTATTGAAAGTATTTTATGATGTAAAAGTGTGTGAATATATATATATATATATATATATATATTTCAAATATGATAGAAAGAAAATATTCGAATATTCAAAGATATGTCTATCATTAAAACTATATAATAATTACAAAATTATGCTTTTAAAGTTAATAAAATTATATAATTTTTTTTATAAATTAATGTAAAAATTATGACAATGCTATTGAGCATATTAATATAGATAATACAATTTTTCATTAAAAATTAAGACCAATATTATTTGCCAAGAGTTACTTGATTTCTAAAGTCATAATAATTGCTTATCAATTTTAAAATAGATAAACTTCATGCTATCCTTTAAATAAAAGTTTTTTTTTTTAATTAATGATGTAACTATTTTATTGAATTATTTTCCAAAGGATAAACATGTCATTTCATTATTCAATGTCCAAGTTAACATAATTCCGGTGACTACAGGGCACTAGAGTTCAGACGTATGGGTTGTTGACATCAAAATCAAACCAAACTCCGAGGATACTCCTAAAATTATCACTAAAACTTATAGCATAAAATTATATAATTAAAAGAATTTTGTTATAGATTATTCTTAGACCACGTATTAAGTTTTTTATATTTATTATCTACAATAATTTTTAATATTTAATATAATAATTAATAATAATTTTTAATAAATTAAAAAATATAACTTATTAAATATAAAAATTTTAACAAATATTCTTACATTACTCGTTAATAAAAATTTTTAAAATATGATTAATGTAATATATATTTAAATTTAAAGAGAAACAATTACTATTTACTGGTAATGTATATGATAGCATAAAAATTGTGCTTTTAGTATTTTGAAAAGGTATCATGATTATTATTACTTTACATGACACTCATAGTTTCATCATTATAAAAATTAACCTCTCTAATTTAACGAAACACTATCACACTCTTTTCAACTCTAAAACTGTTACAAAATTATTTTTTAACCAAATTGGACAAAAAAGGAAAACAAGAAAAGCGAACACAAAAATAGAATACACAGGAAAATTTGCAAAAGCATTTCAATGGTTTTCCAGAAAAACATTTTATAAAGTAAAATGAATGCTGTCTTTATTGTTGAATAGAGAAAATATGATAATATCGAGCATAATTAAAACTTCATTAGTTGGGTATGAGAATCTCCATTAGATCTTTATAACTATTTCTGTAATTTCGATCTAACGCCTGCTGACCAAGGGCATGTCTTCCTTGTTGGGGCAGACACGTGCGTGTAGCGTGCGGTTAACTCTTTATAGTGAGTGTTATTTTCGGCTGGGCAGGGGCATTTTTGTAAAGCTATATTTGTCATCCCAGCACATCGTTTCGCGATTCGCTCCTTCCTACCTTCCTCTGCATCAGCGCGCAGGCACGAGTCACGAGAGAAAAAGAGTGAAATTTGAATTGCCAAGAGGGTTTACGTGACCTGCTATTGCCAGTCAGAGTCCGTACAGATTTTGAGCATCTGTGCACAGTCATTTCATTGACTTGCCTTTCTCCATTCAATTATGGAAATGACTAAACCTTAAGCATCTACCAATAACTGGTGGGTACTACCACTAGCACTAACCGTCAGGTCCATTACCCGCTACCGGAACCGACTTCACCGTTCAATCGCCTACCTTGTAATGTTGACAATTTGATTATTATTTTTAAAAGATTTTATTTACTCTCAATTATGAACAATTTGCAATTTGGAGATTTTAAAGTTGAAATTTCCAAGTTTCAAGTCAGCACGTGAGCATATGACCGACCTGGTACTAAATTAACGCTTCATGGATTTATGCCACGTGCAAGCTATCAAATGGTGTCAACGAAATTTAGACCCTGTTAAACGGATAAGGCCAGCTTAACTCGATTTAATTCATTATGAATAGATACTTAAATAGATCAAGTCGGATTAATTTATTTATTATGTAGATTAATATTTTAATAATTTTAATTTGATCCGCGAATTAATGAACCTAAACGAATCGATCCGTGAATTAATTTTAAAAAATTTAAATTTAAAAAAAATATAATATATTAATTATTAATAAATATAATATATTAATAGTAATAATAAATTTATAATTTAAATACAATATAAACTAATTATATTATAAATTAACATATAAAAATTTTTAACAAGTCAAATAAAAGTTTCATCAATAATTTTAAATTTAAAAATATGATCTCAAATCCTAAAATGTACTAATCCAATATCACTCAATATTAATAAATAATAAATTTAATATTATTATTAATATTTAAATATAATCTGTCATGATTAAAATATAAAGATTAAAAAATTAAATTATTTTTTTAATTAGATAGATTAAACAAATCGGCTCGTGAGTTAAACAAGTTGGCCTGTTTAACTTGCGGGTTAAGCAGATCGAATTAAATCAGCCCACGAATTAAATGAACAAATTTTTTTTGTCCTAATCCAGTTAAATGATAGATTAAACGGATAGATTTATGAACCGTCGATCCATTTGACAGCTCTAAAGGATGTGGATTGGCTTGATTTTTCAGCTATTTTTGACTAATTTAATTTTGTTTCCCTCTTGTGATAATT
>JAVXUL010148049.1:0-14324 GCA_035590515.1 Trichilia minutiflora
CCAAGAAAAGTCACAGCAGTGGTTCATCAAGCGGTGCCTCTGCTACGAGCCCAGTCAGTATATCTTCACATTCTCCTCAAGGTCAAGGACCCTCTAGATTTAGATCATCAGCACAGGGTCATGCTCAGGGTTTGAGACAGAGTCAGAATGTAGAAAGATGCCCTTCATGCAGACAGTATCATATCGGTTTTTACCCACAATCTTATGTGTGTCATCATTGTGGAGAGATGGGGCACATAAGGCGATTTTATCCCAAGTTAGGCAGAACGAAGACCGGTGGTCAGGCGAGTCGGCCCTACTCTCATCATCAATAGCAGCCACCATTTGAGCAGGCCGCCACTTCTACGGGAAGAAGATTAGGAGTCGGTAGTTCATCTGCTGTACCCCGAGGTACTCAGAGGTCCCAAGACAGAGTGCAGACCAAAGTATTCGCTTGGATCAGGAGTGGGCACAGGCTAACTCAGATGTGATAATCGGTACAGTTACTATCTTTGATCAACATACATATGTATTGATAGATCCGGGTTCCAATCAATCTTTTGTTAACACGGATCTAGCATCTCATGCAAATGTTCTATTATTGCCCCTAAGGCAAGAGATCATTGTGTGTACCCCGTTAGGTCAAAAGTTGTTGAGGAAGACTGTGTTCAAGGATTGTGCTGTGGTTGTGAGCAGAGTGGAGTTGATAGCAGATTTGATTCCTCTAAGGATGGAGGATATTGATGTGATTTTGGTAATGAACTGGTTGTCCAGGCATCGAGCTAGAGTGGACTGCTTTTCCAAGCAGGTTGTTTTCAGAGGACCAAGAGGGTCAGAGGTGGTTTTTGAAGGTAAGAGAAATGTGCTGTCCAGTAGTATAATTTTTGCTTTAGAGGCCCAGCGGTTCTTAAGGAAAGGGTGCCAAGGGTATTTGGCACACATTAGTGATAATGCGGTTTCTGAATGTTCTGTCAAGTAAGTCCCCGTAGTAAGGGAGTTTTCAGATGTCTTTTCCGATGAGTTGCCAGGAATGCCACCAGTGCGAGAGTTAGATTTTAGTATTGATTTGGTATCGGGCACTACGCCGATCTCAATGCCTCCCTACCGTATGGCATCAGTTGAACTTAAGGAATTGAATGTGCAGCTTTAGGATCTGGTGGATAAAGGTTTTGTCAGATCGAGCATGTCACCTTGGGGTTCTCCGGTGTTATTTGTTAGGAAGAAGGATGGAACTCTGCAGTTGTGCATTGATTATCGGCAATTGAATCGTGTCACTATCCAGAACAAGTATCCACTGCCTAGGATCGATGACTTATTCGACCAGTTGTAAGGGGCGAGTGTGTTTTCGAAGATTGACTTGAGGTCTGGGTATTTTCAGTTGTGGATTAAGGATAGTGATGTAGTCAAGACAGTTTTTCAGACTCGTTATGGTCATTATGAGTTTCTTGTTATACCGTTCGAGCTAACCAATGCCCCAACTACATTCATGGATCTCATGAATCGGGTATTCCATCTATATCTCAATAAGTTTGTAATTGTCTTCATCGATGATATCCTGGTCTACTCGAAGACCAAGAGAGAACATGCTTAGCATCTCCAAATTGTTCTTCAGACTCTGAGGGAGAGAAAATTGTATGTAAAATTCTCGAAGTGTGAGTTTTGGCTTCGAGAAATGGCATTCTTGGGATATGTGGTCTCAAGAGAAGGAATCTTTGTGGATCCTCGGAAAGTGGAAGTGATAGTTCAATGGGAGAGGCCGATGACTGTGACAGAGATTAGAAGTTTCCTGGGATTGGCAGGCTACTACAGGAAGTTTGTTGAGAATTTTTCTCTGATAGCGGCCCCATTGACATATTTAACAAGGAAGGATGTCAGATTTGAATGGGATGAGAGATGCGAGCAGAGTTTTCAAGAGTTGAAGAATCGCCTCACCTCAACTCCAGTGTTGACACTACCTATTCCTGGTGAAAGATATGTAGTCTTTAGTGATGTCTCCAGACAAGGACTGGGATGCGTGCTAATGCAGAATAGAAAGGTAATCGCCTATGCTTCCAGGCATCTTAAGAAGCATGAGGAGAATTATCTGACCCATGATTTAGAATTGGCAATGGTAGCTTTTGCTTTGAAGATCTGGAGATATTACTTGTATGAGGAGAGGTGTCAGATCTTCACAGACCATCAGAGTTTAAAATACTTTCTCACTCAGAAG
Organism: Trichilia minutiflora; assembly: GCA_035590515.1. Lineage (NCBI taxonomy): Eukaryota > Viridiplantae > Streptophyta > Magnoliopsida > Sapindales > Meliaceae > Trichilia > Trichilia minutiflora. Next base: position 2,189 of record JAVXUL010148049.1, read on the forward strand.
GAACTGAACCTGAGACAGACAAGATGGCTTGAGTTAATTAAAGATTATAACTTGGTGATTGATTATCACCCAGAAAAAGCCAATGTGGTGGCAGACGCTTTAAGTAGGAAATCTTCAGTGACAGTGGCGTATGTGCGGTCAGCATACCTCCCAATGTTACTAGAATTGAAGAGTTTGCGAGTGACTCTTGAGTGCAGTCAGAATGGTTCGGTGTTGGTCAGTTTTGTTGTGAGACCGACCCTACGAGAGCAGATTAAGGAAAGGCAGATGCAGGATTCAAAATTGGTGAAAGCTTATCAGAATATTATGGATGGTAATGCGGGGGATTTTTATATCTCTCAGGATGGAGTTTTAACTTTGAGAGGTAGAATATGTGTACCCTCTGATATTGAGTTGAGAAAAACCATCTTAGAAGAAGCTCACTGTTCAGCATTTGCTATGTATCCTGGTAACACTAAAATGTACAGAACCATCAAGGAGAATTATTGATGGTCTGGCATGAAAAGAGATATTGCAGAATTTGTTACCAGGTTTATGACTTGTCAGCAAGTTAAGGCTGAACATCAGAAGCCAGCAGAAAAATTTTAGCCATTACCCATACCCGAATGAAAATGGGAGCACATCACGATGGACTTTGTGATAGGACTGTCGTGTACTCAATCTGGATATGATGCAATATAGGTGATCATGGATAGATTAATGAAGACTGCACACTTTCTACCCATTAGGATTAAGTGTCCTATTGAGAAGCTAGCGAGATTATATGTGACAGAGATTGTGAGGTTACATGGTGTGCCGATGACGATTGTGTCAGATTGAGATCCCCGTTTTACCTCTCGATTCTGATCCAGTTTTCAAAAGGCTATGGGTACGAGGTTGAATTTCAGTTCTGCATATCACCCTCAGATAGATGGACAGTCTGAGAGGACTATCCAGATTCTTGAAGATATGCTAAGAGGGTGTGTGTTAGAGTTTCAAGAGAGTTGGGATCGATATCTGCCATTAGCCGAATTTGCATACAATAACAGCTATCAGTTCAGCATAGGAATGGCCCCATACGAGGCTCTATATAGGAGGAAGTGTAGAACTCCTTTATGCTTGGATGAATTGGGCGAAAGGAAACTAGATAATGTTGAGTTGATCGAAGCCACCATAGGGAAAGTAAAGATTATCCAAGATAGATTGAAGACTGCACAGGATAGACAGAAATCTTATTTAGATAACAGAAGAAGAGACTTGGAGTTTGATGTGGGTGAGCAGGTATTTTTGAAGGTGTCACCCTGGAAGGGAGTGATTCGATTTCGGAATCAAGGAAAGCTTCATCCAAGATTCATTGGACCTTTCAGAATTATTGAGCGGATTGGCCCAGTAGCTTACAGGTTGAAGTTACCACTAAAGATGCAGAGGATGTATGATGTCTTCCATGTATCCATGTTGAAGAAATATGTACCTGATCCCTCTCACATTATTAATATGCCACCTATCGACTTGAGAGAAGATTTGAAGTGCGAAATGCAACCTGTGGCCATACTCGATCGACAAGAGCGAACTTTAAGAAGCAAAGTCATCTCGATGTTGAAGATTTTGTGAAAAAGTGATGTGGTTGAAAATATGACATGGGAACCTGAACTGCAGATGCTACGACAATACCCTCATCTTTTCCAGTATTAAGGTATGTTGAATTTTGAGAACAAAATTCTTTTAAGGGGGGTAGATTGTAACACCCTGTGTTTCTACCCTGAGCGAATAATTATCATTTCCTACTTTTTCAGTACAGACATCTGCATACATTTCATAACTCATGTGCTTGTGGGTGTAATTCTAGTCTCGTGCGAGAAATATTTAAGTGAGAATTCGAATTTTGGGCAGGTTCGATCAACCGAAATGGTTGGTTCGTTCGATCGAAATTTTGAGTCCTCTCTGGAAATTTTTGGCTTTAGATTTGTTCGAACAAATAGGGGGATTCGTTCGATCGAATTGGACTTTGTTCGACCGAATGAGAGGTTCGTTTGACCAAACATCAATTCGTTCGATCGATAATTTGCAAGTGACTTCTGTAGACGCCAAAAGGTTCGTTTGAACGAACTACTTTTCGTTCGATCGAAGAGGGTGGTTCGGTCGAACGAACCTTCGATTCGTTCGATCGAATCAATGCGAAATAACAAAATTGCCCTCTTCTAAAAGCTTTCTCCTTAAGAAAACTTAAAGACAAAATGGTAATTTTACCCTTTTTCTATAAATAGGGGTCCAGGGGTCAAAATTTTAGCTTTCTTTCTCTTTTCTTCCCCTTCTCCCTCTTTTCACGTTCTCCTCATCTCTCTCTCTAAGTTTTTGCCAAATTTTTGTCGAAATTTTGATTTATCTTCGCAGACGAGCCACATTCTACTCGTCTAACTTGTTGGGAGCAGTAATTTGGTGATTGAGGCACGAAATCGCAAATGGACGTCTAGGGTTTCGGAGAGGAATTTGGGGCTTTTCATGCTAGAGACAAAATCGGAGCAAATCGACCACACCACGAGATTCGTAGATTCATTTCTAGCTTGTCACCATACTTATTTTACCGTTTTAAGTCTTTCGATTCGTATGGCTTTCGTATCATTTTTCTTAGATTTACTTCTCGTATTTTAGTTTTGATAAGCAATGTGGGTGGTAAAGGGCTCGTAAAAATCGTAGGAAGCTAGAAATACCATTTTAGAGAAATTGGGAAAATATAAATATTAACTCCAGTTACTGTTCTGATGAACGAATGGGGCCCACAAGTAAAAATCGCGCATGTTAGCTGTAATAAGTTAGTTTAACTTAAATATGGGTTTGTGTCGACGTTAAATAGATAATTTGGCGTGTTATAGGGATTTTAGATTTATCTCGCATAATAGTTCAACGTTAGAACTTCAGGGTTAGCACGTATTTCTTGCATTCGAATTCATGTATATATTGGAACGAGTATTGATAGTATTTTGTATATGTGGTTAGGCGATGGTTCGAGATCGAGGTACTCGCGTGAGTCGCTGAGGAGCGAGGGGAACTAGGGAGTGTATACCCTCTCTAAGTTGTGAGTGGACACTATTCTCCTTTATTTCTTTACTTATATATTTATTTCTTTATAAACGAAATAATATGCAAACATTTATAATTATCTTCTTGTTGTTTTCGTAATGTGAAAATGTGTATATATATGTTTTATATTTTGGTTTATGGTCATCGAACTAATTGAAATTGATGAATTGATGATATGGCCTTTGGGCCGAATTTTACTATCTTTTTGTGATTGATGGCCATGCTGGCCTGTGTGTATTTTATTGTGCCTTTTATTATGATGATGATGACCATGATAGGCCTGTACTTATTATGATGATGGCCGTGTTAGGCCGGTGTTATTGGATATGGTGATGTAGCCATGTTGGCCTGTTGTACACAGTAGCTACTGGTTGTAGCCTAAGGTCGGCCTGAGTGGATAGAGGTCGCCTAGGTGAGTGTGGGGCTTCACAGGTGGAGGAGTTATACGGCGTTTGATTTATTACTGAGTGGATGTTTGACCACCTGTGAGTCCTAGTCGGATTAACACGAGATCACCACGTGGCTAATCCGAGGCGAACATCAGTGGTGGGCTAGTTTTGTGTAATTGAAATGTGCATGGTTTTCCTTTATGCATCTAAACAGATCTTTTTGAAATAGAATATTTTCTTTGCATACAAAACCCACTGACGGTCTCGGGATACCCTCGGCCAGGGTAGACGTCAGGAATGGGAGCCAGCCCAATGTCTTTCTTAGCTTGATTTGCGATTTACAAATAAATCAAGTTTTCTTTGATTTAAATGTTTTCGAACACGATCTTATTTCATTGATTTCTTGGTGAATGATTATATATATATATATATATATATATATATACACTTATGTATAAGTATGTTTTATTTCGTCCACTCACTGGGTATACTCCCGTATACTTACCCCCCCTCACTTCTCAGTTTCAGGGACATCGGTAGGATAAGCGTTGGTGGTGGCGATTGCTTCTAAACTAAAGACTCAGGTATACACACTTCGACTCACCCTAGAAGTCCATAGTCCACTGTTGTCTTTTGTACTTTTCTTTGTATTTATGAGATTTGAAAAGATTAAACAGACTTGTAATAAATGTTTAAACCTATTTTGGGAAGGATAGATCCCTATGGATGTTATTATTATAAATGTTTCATTTATTGTGTGCACAGAAATATATGAAGTGTTTGTGGTTTGTTTTAACTATTCGGAGTTTGAGTGTTAGGTTGGATTGTTTGGAAGTGTGATGTGATATTTTTGTGAGAAATAGATTTTATAAAAGCCTTACAGGCCTACAGGTTGTATTCTGTGTGATTGGATACGCCCTGGAGGTTTATGACGGTTATCACATACGGGATCCACCGGTCGGGATGTGACATATACCATCAATCAAGAACTTTAATGGGGAGACTAATATTCTCTAATCTATAGTTCTCTTTCAAAGAGTCAAGCCTTAAACTTTAGTGTCAATCAAATATGGAGCACTAATAACTTGTATTTCCACAAAATTGTAACAAGTACATGAGATTGTCAGTACCACCCATTAGCTAAAATCTTTTCTAACTTTCAGATCCATTCTTGAAAAATTAATAGATCAATTAAGCCTTCAAGAGATTGAAGAGGAAGTTCTCTGAATTGCTTAATTACTTGTAAGTAACGCTTGCAATCTTTGGATTTCAAGGCATAACTCTAAGTCAATCACGAACTATAGCAAACAATTAAACAAGAAGAAATTCTAAAAGCCACACAAGTTTCCAAAATTCATATTAAGAGATTAAGGAGAGTGAGAAGGATAGAGATTTTGGTGTTCATGTTCATCTTAATAAGATAGATTATGATATAGATTATAACTCTGATCCAGTAATTTATAACAAAGTGATTAATCAATCATATTCTAACTAATTAATCGGATGCTATAAGGGACAGAGTGCAATGTATTATAAATAATGATGGTTGAGAAGTGATTGAGTTTCCTAAAGAATTTAAACCAATAGGTTGTAAGTGAATGTACTAGACTAAAAGAAAAAGTAAGGGCAATAATGAAAGATTCAAGTTTGGACAAGTAGTAAAAGGCTTCAAAGAAAGAGAAAATGAATGTCAAGAAAACTATACTCAATGATAAAGTAAAAAGGTTTATATAATTTATCTTAAAGGATTTATATAAAGAAGTAAGGAATATATAATTTACAAGTTAAAACAAATCGATCTAAAGTTAAAACAAGCTTCTCATCAATGGTATATAAAGGATAATAGTATGGTCACTTATTTTAGTTTTGTGAAAAATAAAGTTGATTAATGTATCCATATTAAGACTTTATTTGCTTTATAAATCAAAACAACTCTTGACTATAAGTATCAATGTGAAGGATCATAGAGAAACTTCTTATGTCTTGGGTATTGAAATTCATTACTGTAGATCTCATAAAGTTTATAAATAATCTTATGTCTTGGGTATTGTTGGATGTCTAGATGATCTAAAGTTTACATTAAGTTATATTTTTATGAAAGAGTTAATTCCTAAAAAAGTATAAAACAAACTCTAACAGCTTCCTTAACTAGGTACATAAAGTATGATGCATGTTATGGAGCATTTACTCATGATAATTAGCTCAGAAATTTAATTCTAAAGTTTCAAGTGGTTGATTCGATCTCTAAACCTATAAAGATCTATTGTGAGAGCAGTGCTAATATATTATATTCTAAGAATAACAAGATTAATAGTTTATTAAAATATAAAGAGATCGAGTACTTAACAATTAGAAATTTAGTAAAAAGGAAGACGTTATATTACATTAAGACAGACTCCAAGTTAGATACTTTAATCAAAGTTGTAAAACGTATAACTTTTGAGTTGTATGCTGTAAATATGGATATATAGAGTTTATTGATATTTTGGATTAGTGGGAGTTTTACAATATGTATATATATTTTGGATATTTATGAATAAATGAACACTAAGGCTATTGTATTATTATATAATGATCATTATTAGTATTTGTTGTATAATATAACAATTACATTTGACATGCTCATTAATATCATGTAAAATCTCAAGAATAAGGTAATGGTAATTAAAGATATAGACTTGTTAAGGTTAAATTGAATATGTTCATTGATGCTATATAAAATTTTTGAGAATAAATAGTAATCACGGACATATAGACTTATTGAAGTTAAATAGTTTTCTTATTTTATTATTAAAGGAGAAGGATAAAGAACTATAAAGAGAACTGATAAGATTATGATATTAATTTATGATTATATTAGGACACATATCTTACTACACTACTAATCTATAGATTTATGTTAATTTAATTGATAACATTCGTGATTTGAGATTGATTATATATTAGTAATAGGATACATTAATCATCATAGTCTAATATTAAAGATTAAATTGGATTGATTATTTGAAACGTTAAACTTATAATTATTATTTTAAAACATGATCACTTAAAATATTTTTTTTTTGTTAATTTGCTCGAAAGTTGTTTTCAAATAAATAAAATTATTTATTTTTTAAAACCGATTAATATAGTCTAAGCAAGAAAATGTTAGATTTTGTGTATACTTACATTAATCGTCACTCTAATTTTAATAAAATGGATTAATGGTATAATAATTGAGTAAGTAGATTCAATTATATGATCTTAAGGTAAATGGAGCTTAACGTCTTTAATGGGCTAGTTTGACAGTTAGTGTAAGCTTAAATCATACTAAAACTTTTAATGAAAAGGTCCAACAAGGACCAAGTATTAAGTTAGTTCTCTTCTTTAACTTTACGTATAAAAGAAAAATAAATAGTATTTGAAACCATAAAGAGATGCCTTTACCCCGTTGAAGAGATTATCACGTATGTAGAAAATAGAAAGAAGGACTTAATATTTAAAATATTGTATAAATAACTAAAACAAGTATGTATTTTTACTTATATTTTATGATCATATATGTGCGAGCTTAAAATTAAAGAGTTTTCTTATATTTATTACTTTTAAATACAAAAAAATATATCATTATTTCAACATTTTAAGTTTGTTTTGAATAACATACCTACTTTACATTGACATAAATTTGAAATTTACTGTATTCTTATAAAATGTGCTGTATCTTTTGTAAGTTAAACCCATTTAATAATTAATATCTAATGTGAGTTGTTGGTATATAATTAAAGAAGCAAATTTTTGTTACTTAAATTTTTGATTTAATTGTATACACAAAATTTTAATTATTAGATTCATATAATTTAATTTTTAAGATTTAAAATTATAAAATTACATTTAATATTGAAAAATTAGCATTCATACTTATCATTAAATTATGAAAATTTTAGTTAAAAATTTATATCTAAATTTAAATTTAAAAATTTTAGTTAAGAGAAATACACCTTTATTTATTTATACCAATATATAATTTTGAATTCAATAACTTTACGTAAGTGCTTGATATAAAATATTTTGAAAGCTTGCAAGCTTGTTTTTTGTGAAAAAATAACATAAAAATATTTTAACTAAATTTTAAACACAAATTTTGATTTATTAATTTGTATTGTCACCTCCGACTATAGGACTCACATGTGACAATCGTTATAAATTTTTTATATGCATTCCTTATACCCCGAGTACGTACCAAGAACTTGTAAGACTAATATGATACCTGTTTTTCATGAAAATATTTAAAACACTCCCAATATAAATCATCTGACTCTCAAACACTTCTATATATCACAAAATCTATTTCAAAATGACAAAAATATATAACATCATCTGAAAAGCAAAATATATATATATATATATATATATATATATATTTAAGTACTTCACCTAATGAAGAACTAAACAAACTAAAATTGGATTAGGATGCATACTTGTTTAAATTATTTTACTATGTATATATGTTTTATAAGTATCAGGAGTATGCTCTTCTCTTGCCCTTCGGGGATCCTGAGAATCAGAAACTGAGAAATTTGTACAGTACTTGTTTGTACAGTAATTTTCTACAGTAAATATGAATAGTAATTTTGTACAGTAATTAGCTACAGTAATTTTGAACAGTAATTAGCTACAGTAATTTTGTACAGTAATCACCTACAGTAATTTTGTACAGTAAAAATATTTAAAAAAAAAAAAAAATTTAAAACTTAATTTGGGCTCGAAGTGTACGGGTTCTTGTAGGAAACGTTTGAACTCTGTGCTTAACTAGACTGAAGTAATGGTTGGAAACCTAACGCACCTAAGTGAAAAATAGGTCTTTTAGATCTGAATTTATCTCTTAGGCTGGAGAGTTGAAGGCATACCAGAAGTCGGTGGTATCCCACAGGGGACTTAGTGCCACACCATATGAACCGGTCTAGTCTAGGTCAAAGAACAGAAAGCTTAAATTAAGAATATTTAGGACTACTATATTACAAGAGAATCCTGTCTAAGGAGGTTGGTATTTAACTAGTCCTTGTGACTGACCAATCTTTCCTGGGGACTTCTTTTGCAAATATAATATTAGGCCCATATAAATTACAAATGAATTTAGAAGCATTCCTAATTTTATATAGTTTGGATAGTTTGGATAGTTTGGATATTCATAAATAAATGCACATTAAGGTTTGTTTATTATATTACTATATGGTGATCATCATTTTATTTGTTGTGTAATATGTCCATTAATACCATATAAAGTCTCAAGAATAAAATAATGGTAGTTAGGAATATAGGCTTATAAAAGTTAAATTAAATATGTTCATTAATTTTATAATAGTCATGGACATATAGACTAGTTGGAGTCAAATAATTTTTTTATTTCATTACTAAAGGATAAAGGTAGAAAACTGTAAAGAAAACTGATAAGATTATGATGTTATTTATAATCACATTAGGATATCATATCTTACTACACTGCTAGTCCCAAAATCCATATCAATTTAATTGATAGTATTCGTGATTTTAGATTGATTTGTGTCAATAATAGGATGCATTAATCGCCATAATCCAATATTAAAGATTAGATTGGATCGGATTGTTTGAAACGTTAAACTCATGACTATTATTTTAAAACGTGACCATATAAAATATTTTATTTGTTAATTAACTCGAAAATCTTTTTTAAGTAAATAAAATTATTTGTTTTTAAAATCAATTAATATAGCTTAAGTGGGAGAATGTTAGATTTTTTATAAGTTTACATTAATCATTATTGTGGTTTTATTAAAAACGGATAAATGGCATAGCCATTGTGTAACGCCTGGTCCAAGTCTGTCAACAATATTGTCCGCTTTGGCCCAACCCTTGGGGCCTTACGATTTTGTTCTTGGAATGGGTTATTGAGGACTTCCCAGGAGGTCACCCATCCTGGTACTGCTCTCTTCCAAGCACGCTTAACTGCGGAGTTCTTGGAGTTAAACCACCACCCATCCCAAAAAGGCCTTGTTGACAATTTGGTTCCAACTCTACATATATAACCCAACAACTTTCTCTTCCATTTCGATGTGGGATTCGGTCCATCCCTGCCGTCCTAGAAGCCTGCCAGAAGTCGCTCTTTACTCAGGCTTCCTCGCCCTAGCGCCACTTTCCGCCCTCATCGGACCGGGATGTTACAATATAACTGCTAAGTATAGATGATCTTTTGATTTTAGTAGATCTTCTTAATGTTGTATCAACATTCTGTTGAGGAGATTATTATACAACTAGTTGTTCAATATTTTCAAGTAACTTAAACAACTAGATCTACTGGAATATCATCTATTTGTAAGATTTGATTGTCATTCATTATTGGTTGAATATCAACCATTAGATAATCAACACTCATTTATACTAAAGGAGTTTTATTAATTACAATTAATTTACTACTTGAAATAGAAGGTTGAATATCTGAATGATCAATTTTAGAAAATATATTTTAAGATTGATCTCTTCCACTGATCAAGTCATTCTCAAGAAATTATGTATTTTTTGATTTCATGAACCTAGTGTGATAAGATAGACAATAAAATTTGTATCCTTTAGACCTTTCTAAAATCCAATAAAATATCCATTTATGGTTCTCAGATCTAACTTTACTTATATGGATTATGAACTCTTATTTTAGAAAGATAACCCCCAATGTGTACATGTTGTAAACTTAGTTTTCATTCTTTTCATAACTCAAATGATGTTAGAAAAAACTTTAGTTAAAACCCGATTTAATATATACATAGTTGTCTTAAGAGCTTTACTCCATAAGAATTTAGAAAGTTTGAAACTGCTAATCATACTCTACACCATGTTTAATAAAGTTTAGCTTCTTCTATTACACCACTTTGGTCTAAAGAACTAGGTATAATGTATTAGGTAATAATCTTGTGTTCCTGAAGAAACTTTATAAATGAACCTAGTGGTTGTCCATTCTTAATATATCTACTATAGTATTCATCATCTCTATCAGAATTCATAATCTTTATTTGTTTACTATGTTAATTTCTGTAATTTAGCTTTGAATATTTAAAATCATCTAATGCTTTATCTTTAGTAGTCAATAAGTAGAGGTACATATATTATGAATAGTCATCAATGAAGGTGATGAAATACTTTTGACATACGAGTCCGAGCTAGGATTACATATATCTATATATATGATCTCTAATATGTCACAACTCCTCTTGGCACCTTTCTTTAATTTGTTGGTCTGCTTTCTCTTATTACAGTCCACACAAATATCAAAATTAGTAAAATTTAAAGTATTAAGTATCTTATCAGTTACTAATCTTTGGATTCTCTCTATGGAGATATATCCTAATCTCTGATACTACAACATAGACGAATCTTCATTCATAAAACTTTTTTATTGCCAGTATTAGTATGTATTGTATTATAACAAGCATTATTTTATAAGTTAATATGAAAAAGACTATTAGACAATGTATCATTTCTAACAAGATTAGATTTATAAAAAATATTTATAAATGAATATGAAAATGTAAGGGAATATAAGTCTTGAAATAGAAATTAAATTCCTAGAAAAACTAGAAATATAAAAGGTCTTTTTCAATGTCATTATAAAACCACTATTAAGAACTAAACTGTATATCTCAATAACTTTTACGAGTGACCGTATCTTATTTCTTGAAAAGATATACTACTCAGTTCCCATTGGCTTCCTTAAATTTTATAAGTTCTACAAAATATTCATAATATAAATTGTATTACCATAATCAATCTACAATATGTTAAGATTATGCTCAATCATATTAGATTCATAACAAACAAGAGAGATTGAAATACCTTTGTTAGAAAGTCATTGATAAAATTTTACGCAATCCTTCTTTATATGCCCCCTTTTTCTTACAAAAGAAGCATTTGTATTCCTTTTGAATTTGAACTTGGGGAGGTATCTTTGGTATGTTACCCTTCCCCTTCTACTTGGCTTGCTTTTGCTTCTTTTTGTTCAGCCAGATATGCACTTTATGAAATTTCTCCTAATTCTATTATCAGCCTTCCTTCCTCTTGTACACACATGGTCATTATTTCATAAATGGATCACTTATTCTTATGTATGTTATAAAAGATTTTGAAAGGTTCGTATAATTAAGGGAGAGTACTTAGAATGTAGTGTACTAAGAAAGACTTAGACATTCAATCTGAAGTGTCTTAAGCTAAGCTATAATATCTCTTATTTTCATGGTATGCTCATGCACAACATTGACATGGATGAGCCTTATGAAAGAGAACTTCATTATCAGAATGCTAGTCAAGGCTTTATTAGATGATTCAAATTGTTCATCAATAGCTTTTAATAAAGCTTGAATATTATTATTATGAGCGATAGAACCATGGATGCCAGTAAAAAATTTTATTTTAATAAATATAGCATTGAGGCGATTGAACCGCTCCCAACATTCATAAAGAGCGATTTCAACTAGAGTGCTAACATTAGTTGTTGTAGGTAGTTCGTCTTTCTGGATAGCATAATTAATAATCATCCATCTTAAATAAAGAAGAATTTTTTCTTTTCATATTTTATAATTATCTCCATATAGGCCTACAGGTTCTAAAGCCATACAAAATATATATTTATGTCATAAATTTGAGGCCAATATCTCTATATCATGCTTTATTTATATAAAACATACTTA
>JAVXUL010148060.1:0-14323 GCA_035590515.1 Trichilia minutiflora
GATAGAATAATGTCATTTAATTAATCGTAAACAATTTACAATTAATTACAAAAGGTATATACACAAGAAAATATAACTCTGAATCATATGACACGACTAATTCTAGGGCATATCTCTAACAGTTCTAACAGTTGAATTGCATGTTGGTTTTTTGTTACTTCCCCACCGTCTCTAAGAGGAGCCGAACTAGCTTTGGAGAGCTTCTAGTCAAAAGGTAAGGCTCGGGATCCCCTTATAGGTTGGGGCAAGGGAAGAACTTTTCCCATTCTTGGAGCTCAATCACTAAGGCTGGCTGCTTTCTGGGTCTCCTCATTTCTGTATGCTTTAGTCCTCATTTAGTCCGTCATGAAAGAAATTCCATTTCCGTTCTATTTCATTTCTAGTGCAACCGGTCGTAAATCTGTATACGATCCGTTGGTGCGACAGCTAGTTAATACAGTGAGCTGTTATTCCCTTTGACTCCGACTAGATCTATTGTTGCTACGGCTGACCATTAACGGCACCCGATGCGTAGTATGTTGACATAATAGTCGATTCTTCCTCTAAGCCTCTTATATAGTAAAGAAAATCTTCTCTACTTTTGTCGCGAGTTTTTATTTTATAAATTAAGAGGTGAGTAAGCAGGGGTTTGCCAGCTGTCTGGCTAGTTCATGCAATCAGCGAACAATTCCTTCGCCTTGATAAGCTAAGGTTCTCTGGGCACTGCGGTAGGATGTGGATCGATTATGACGATAATGGATTTTTCCGTAATGTAATTGTAATAAAAGAGTAACGGTCCAATTCCTTAACTTTCTACCTTCTTGACCGGACGAAGGAGATATGAATTCTATTTGATGATTTGCACTTTCTCCATGGGAAACAAGCCTTGGGGACGTAGAAACTTACTGGCTATTGAAACTATCCTAACTTTATTGTCTACTTATTGTTACAAGAATTCGGGTAGGATCTGAGATTCATTGCTTAGCTAGTTCTCACCGGGGAACATGTATAACGAGCTAGAAATTAAATAAACGTTCTTAGCCTTTTTATTGGCAGTAGGATTTGTGAACCTCTTCCCTTCTGTTCGACTTGTCTATTGAATAAGCTCTTTTCCAATAATAGGTAAAAAAGAAAACCTTGTGTTAAGTATATCACTTTAGAATGATTTTCTCCATCAATGGCGGCTAATGTAAAGTGCTAGTCTTGCTTAAGTGCTGTTGTCTCTTTCCCAAGCTACAGCTTCAAGTCAACTTTAGTCTTTCCTATCTCCCTAAAGCAAACATCTAAAAAGAATTCTCAAGCGAAAAAAATTGGGTCTGGCTAGGAGTTGGGCTTTTTCTCTTGGAGAACGTCTTCAATAATAATCATATACCGCTAAATACATAAATCCTTCCCTTCTCGAGTTGGCATTCGCAGACTATGGAGAATGTAGCTATTGAGTTTGTATGATGTGAACTGTACTCTAAAATAAATACTAACAGGAGGAGGTACCTCAATGGTGGGACGGATAGCAAGAAAAAACTGACTTTAATTATGTTAGTATTATACCTCACTTAACTGTAGATTGATGACAAGGCTGATGAGATAAAATAAAAGCCTATTTCAAAGATTTTTTAGTTGTTGGTTAACTAATATTTAGGTTTCAGCTATTATTTTTTCATTTGTTACTATTCTTTAGGATGTTAGCAATGTGCCTTAGATTTTGTTATAAGTTTTTTTTTTAATTGTATAGACAATTCAGTATGTTCAACAATAAAATTAAGTTTTTCTCAATTCATTACTAGGTATTTTTTTTTTACTTCAAGTTTCTGTAAATAAGAAAGATATATTTAAAAAGGTATCAGAGTCTTATCTTTTTAACGGATTCGTGAATGCTTGTGAGTTTTATTTTTGAGTGAAACCTAAACACAAACAATCAACTTATTTTTCTGAAAAGCTGTCAAAATAAAAGACAAAAAATTCTTTTTCTATTGCTCCATCAGTATTTGATGGAGAGAATTAGGCAGTCAAGATACAAACCTACATGGTGGCATGTGATCTATAGGAAGTAGTGGAGGATTACAAAATTCTTCTTTTACTAGAAAATCCCAATATGGCTCATATTAAACTTCACAATGAGAAAAAGTCAAAGAAGTTTAAGGCAAAATCTTGCCTTGATACTGCAATTTCACCAACAATTATTTTCAAAATCATGGCACTAGAATCAGTCAAGGCAATCTGGGATTTTCTCAAACAAAAATAGCAAGGAGATAAAGAATCAAAGGCATGAAAGTGTTGAATCTTGTGAGAGAATTTAAAATGCAAAAATTGAAAGAACATGAAACTGTCAAGGAATACTCAAATAGACTCCTTAGCATTACAAACAAGATCAAATTGTTGGGTTCTTAATTTCCTAACAGCAGAATTATGAAAAAAATTCTTGTAACAATACTTGAAAATTTTAAAGCGACAATTATTTCCTTAGAAAATACTAAGGATATGTCAAAGATTACTTTGGCAGAATTATTGAATGTATTGTAAGCACAAGAACAAAGAAGATTAATGAGACAGGAAAGATTTATAGAAGGTGCTCTACAAGCCAAGTCATAGATCACTTTTAATACCAAAAGAAAGAATAGAAAAAGGAAGAAGAATTATAGTGGAAACAGTAAAGTTACTACAAATAAAAATAGCGGTAACAACAACAATAGCAGCAACAAAGATGAAAATTATCATTCATGTCAGCACTATAGAAGGAAAAATAAGCTTGATTTTAAATGCTGGAGAACACCATACATGAGGTATAGAAAATGTAATAAGTTGGGTCATGTTGAGATAATATGCGAAAGCAAAGATCATCAGCAAGAAACTGAGGCTCAACTTGCAGATCAAGAGAATGGGGAGTAGTTGTATCACGTCTCAACACGTGAGTCTCGTATGTGACAACCGTCACACACTCTCAAGGTATATTCAATCACACAGAATATATTCTAAGAGCCTGTAAGACTTTTACAAAACCTGTTTTCAAAAACATTAATGCAACACTTCTAAAACAATTCCAACCAAACACCCAAACTTCAAAATGAATTTCTCAATCAAATCCCAAACACTTCAAAATATATACAAATCATTTCATAAAATGATCATCCAATTATAATTCAAACGAAATTTACAAATTATTTTAACAATCCAAAAATAAAAATGAATAGACAACATTTCAAATTAGTAAAGGTAAACCCAGTGGACTACAATCTGATCTAAATGAGTCGATCTCGAAAGTATACCTGATACCCTTAACACCTGAAGCAATTATCACCCAATTAAAGCGCATATTTTCTTGTCAACCCTAAAATTGGAGAGTGAGGGGGTGAGTATACGGAAGTATATTTCGTGAGTGAATTAAAATATAAATAAATAAATAAACGAATAATATATCATCTAAAATAAAAAACATAAATCAAATATCTCGTAAAACATCTTATTGAAAAATATCTCTTTTAATTTGAAAACATCCAAAGAATATATATATAAAAAAAATCATTGAACTGGTTCTCTTTCCCAATGATTACCTTGACCCTGAGCATCTCGAGACAGTTGGTAGGTTTTATATATAGATAAAACATGCTATTTATAAAAATTCATTTTTGAATGCAGAGAATAAAACATGCATGGTTTACTTATATAAAAACAAGTCCACCACTGACGTTCGTCTCGAATTAGTCACGTGGTGACATTCGTTCTAATCTGACGAGACTCAAATGTGGTCAAATAATCACTCATGATAATAATGATATACACCATGCATCTCTTCCAACTGTGAAGTCTCCACTCACCTAGGCGACCTCTCCCCTCAAGCCGACTCTAGGTTATCACTAGTAGCTACTGTGAACATACAGGCCCTCATGACCATCATCATCAACAATATCCCGGTCCTTATGGCCAACATCACAAATATACATATCAAAATTCACATATTTCACAAATATCGCAATAATCATCTTATCAATCATAAACAAATCATAACATAAAACATAATAGAGATGTAAATCCATTTAACATCGGCCTCCAACCGTAATTTACATATATCCAACATCTCAAACCATCAATATATATAAACAAACGAATACATATATACATCAAGGGCATAAATCATAAAAGTTCGACTTAGAAAAATATTTGCAATTATTTAAAAGTATCCACAGCTTTATTTAAAACTATGAAAATGAAAAGAGTTTACTCACTATTTAGAGAGGGTATACACTCCCTAATTTTTCTTATTTCTCAGTTCGGCACGTCACACAAATTTCTCAATTGTATATCATCGCCTAAACAAATGTATCAAAACATATCAATATACATTTCTAAACCTTGAATAAAACTCGTATGCGTGAGATGCATGTTGACCCGGGTTTTCTAAAATTGGTTTATATGCGTAAACGACTAAAACCCTCGTTATTTGTCCAATTATTCATATATTATTATCACGAACTCATATTTAGGCTAAACTAATATATTTTGACTCAATTCTACGAAATTAATGAGTGGATCCTACAGGCTTGTCAAAACAGTAACTTGATTATTGTTCACGTCTAACTAAAATTTTTGAATTCGTATCCAAAGCTTCTTAATGACTTACCTAACCTTACTATAATCTAAATAATGCGTAAAAACCCAAATGTACTTGTTAAAACTATCCAAATCCTTACTGATAAATAGTAAAATCCATATTATAAAATTTTACTAAAATCGAAAAATAGAAATAATAGACGAGTTAAGAATGATTCCACGAACTTTATAAAATCGTCGGTTTATCTCAGTTTCGTTTAGAAGTCAAAAAATCCCAAAATGTATGTTAGAAACCCTAACTCCCCTTTTTGTTCTCCACACTTTAACGTTAAATTGATACTCTTAGCAAGTTAGAAATGGAGAATGTGGGTGAATGGCGATGAGAAATCGAGAATGTGACGAAATTTGGGCAAGAGATAGAGAAAGCGAGGAGAGAACATGCATGAGAGAGAGGGAGAGGAGAATGAGAGGAAGAAAAGAAGCAACATGAAATCTAGGGCCTTGGCCCCCTATTTATAGAAAAAGGATGATATTATCATTTTGTCTTTAAGTAATGCAAAGTAGAATCTTCTAGAAGAGGGCAAAAATCGTCATTTCGTACAATTTGATCGAATGAATTGAGGGTTCATTCGAATAAACGGATGCCTTCAGTCGAACAAACCAGGGTTTCGTTCGAACACATCCTTCAGTACTTTCAAAAGTCAAGGAGCTTCCAAATTATTGGTCGAATAAATACTATTTCGTTCGAACGAATCAAGCATTTTTGTTGAATGAATACCTTATTCGGTCGAACGAATACCTATTCGATCGAACGAATCAACCTATTCGTTTGAAAGAATCTGAAGCCATAAATTTTTTAAGGAGTCATCAAAATGTTGGTTGAACGAATTACATCATTTGATTGATCGAACCTATCAAAATGAAAGATTTCACTTGAATCCTCCCAAATTTAAAAAATATCATTGAGGTCCCACTCAAAATAAAACTATCTTTTCATTATGTTCAAGTCATTATATTTACAACCTCAAAACGCCAAAATAAATACAACTCCAATTCTCAAAATAAATACAAAACCATACTGATGTGTCAACAGTGTACGAGATGGATGTAAATGCATGTACAGTAAAAATATAAAATTATCATTATATCCTTGGAATCTGGATATGGGGTTCACAAATTATTTGTTGTAACTTGTTTTGTTGAAGGTAGTTTAAGTGACAGCTAGTTGATTGACAGTAGTTGCACTAACTACATGATAAATTATAAGGAGCTCTTTAGAGAGCTTGATAAATCTACAATATCAAGAGTCAAGATAGGTAATGATCATTATATTACTGTTAAAGGAAAAGGGACATTTGTTTTTGAAAATTTCTCAAGTACTAAAATTATTTCAAATATGTTTTATGTGCCTGAAATTGATCAACATCTATTAAGTATTGGATAGCTGTTAGAGCAAGGCTTCAAGGTGATTCTTGAAAATAAAAGGTGTCTTATTAAAGATGTCAATGACTAGAAAATGGTCAGAATTAAGATGAAGGGTAAAAACTTTACATTAGATCCAATGGAGGAGGAACAAGTAGCATTTCCAATCTCAGTATAAAATATTGAGATTTGGCATAAAAGACTGGGTCACGTTCATCATAGGGCTCTCTCGTTGATGTAGAAAAAAGATCTAGTACAAGGTTTACCTTCGTTAGAAGAGAATCTCCCAAGTTTTAAGGTATGTCAATTTGGCAAGCGAACGAGATTGTCGTTCACTAAATCAACTTGAAGAGTAACTTAAAAATTACAGCTAGTTTATACAGATGTTGGAGGTCCTCAGAAAATTCCATCCTTAAATGGAAGCAAGTATTATATAATCTTCATTAATGATTTAACAAGGATGTATTGAATTTATTTTTTAAGATTAAATTTAGAGATTGCTAAAGTATTTTAGAAATTCAAAGTTTAGGTAAAAAAATGAAAGTAGCTATAAGATACAAATGTTGCGATCAGACAATAGGACCAAGTGTACTCCACAATAAAATAGAGTCAATGAGAGAAAGAATAGGACTATCATGAAGATGTCCACGTGCATGCTTTATGAGAAAGGACTCACCAAAAAATTCTTGGCTAAAGTAACTAATATAGCAGTTTTCTTATTAAATAGGCTTCCCACAAAGATAGTAAATGGACAAACACCTCTTTTAGCTTGGCATGAAGGCAAACCTTCACTAAAAAGTCTTAAGATTT
Source organism: Trichilia minutiflora (assembly GCA_035590515.1). Lineage (NCBI taxonomy): Eukaryota > Viridiplantae > Streptophyta > Magnoliopsida > Sapindales > Meliaceae > Trichilia > Trichilia minutiflora. The sequence goes on from JAVXUL010148060.1 coordinate 6,757, forward strand.
TTGGTTGCTTATAGTTTTCTTATATACATCAGGTGAAAATAGATAAACTTGATAAGAAGGTAGAACTTGATATTTTTATTGGCCATAGCTTGAATTTAAAAGCTTAGAAAATTTTTGATAAGCAGAGGTATTCAATTTGCTGAACAAAAGTAGTGGAGTTGGGAGGAGCATAAGCAAGAGTATAGAACTGATGTGTAGGAGGATCTTAAAGAGCAAATTGATGATCTATCAATAAAAGGAACCAAATCAATTTTTGATATTTATCAAAAATGCAATGTAGTAGTCTTTAAACCTGCAGGGCATGCAGAAGTAGAAGTCGATAAGAAATTGGTAGTTATAATACAGGAGGAGTTAGTTATGATTGAGAAAAATAACATTTGGGAGTTGGTAGAAAGGCCTAAAAAAATAATTAAAGTAAAATGGATTTAGAAAACCAAGTTGAACGCATATGGTTCAATGAACAAGTATAAAGCAAAACTTGTGGTAAGTGGTTGTACTTAGATTCTTGGTGTAGATTTTTCAAGAACATTTGCATCTGTAACAATACTTAACACAATCAGACTTTTACTAGTACTTTCAATATAAAATAGTTGAAAAATCTACCAGATGGATGTAAAATCAGCTTTTTTGAATGGTTTCTTGTAGGAAGAAAATTATATTGAACAATAGAAGGGTTTATTGTGAAAGGACAAGAAGACAAAGTCTACTTGTTCAAGAAAGCTCTCTATAGATTAAAGCAGGCTCTAAGGACCGGAAGACAAAGTCTACTTGCTTAAAGATTTGCTATGAATTATTTTATGATATTTTTATATGGTTTTATCTATTGATTGATATTTGAGAAATTGATGATTTTACATACATATTTATTTATTATGATTTTTTTTAGATTGAGCTTACTGAAGATTTGATGATAATTTTATTATAATGACTTGATCAAAGAGGTTGGATTTCTATGATTGATTTTATGGTGATATGATCAAGGAAGTCAAATATGTAGCTATAAAAGTAGTTTAAAATAGAATTAGGTAGAGGCCGCCTAGGTGAGTGGTTTACGAAGTAGCTTAAGAGAGAATTATAAGGTGGTCGTTTAGGTGATCTAGTATCCAGTTAAGACAGTTGATTTCTCGTCTAAGGGTTATGTTGAGAAGTTGCCATAGGTCAAACCTCGAGGAGGCCATTCGGGTGATCTAATGCCAGGTGACTACCCATCTAGAGTTATGTATATGTAAATGACAGTCACGAGTATCACCACGTAATTACTTGACGGTCAATGTTAGTGGAGGGCCAAAGTTTGTAGAAAATTATGTTTTGTTTATGCATTTTACTAAGTATTTTATAAAACATCTACATTAGTTTTATAATGTATATGAAAAACCAACTGACGAACTGGGGTTACCCCTGATCAAGATAATTTTTGAAGAAAGAGGCGAACCTGATGTTTTATTTTATCTTAATAAACTATAGTTTTAAATGTATAATGCTATGATTATATTTTAATCCTTTTATTTAAATATATTATTAAATTAAAATTTTATTTGCATATGTTTGTTTTATATATAATGCGTAAATATATGTTTTCTCCTACTTATCCACTCATGGAGTTTACATCTATATACTCACTCCCTTTCATTCTTCAGTTTTAGGTAAATTTGAGAAGAGTTAAGCAACTAACGTGGTGGTGAGTCCACTGAAAAAGAATTATAAGTTTTTAGTTTTCTTTTGTTGCAAGAAATATAAAATCTTAATGTAATTTTTAGTATTTGACTTGGTAAAAAAAATGATTATATATTTTTATACTTTTGAATACTTTAGTAAATAATGTGTATTATATTTTCAAGATAACGATCTATATTTTCATTTGTGATAATTTTGTGATATATCTTTGAAGTGTTTCAGATTGATTTTAATTAAAAGTAGTTTAAAAGTAAGGATGGATCATTTAAAAATGTTTTAAAGGATTTTTATGAAAAAAACAGGTACCAATATAACCTTATAGGTTATTAGTAAACGTTTTAAATTTAAGAAATACTTATTAAGAATATGTAGTAATTGTCACATGTAAATCACACAAATTAGGGTGTGACAGTAGCAATCAAGTGAATTATACATTTTCTGGTATGCCATAAAATTATTCATGTACTAATGTAAATGATTGTCCATATTATCCTGCACCTCAGACCATGCACAACGAACCCATAATTGACAGGGGTTATTCTCATAAACGATACATTAAGAACCCTACACACAATGTCTCTGACATGAAGTTGACCATATTCGATCACAATTTAACAAGCCTGATGTTTTAATAGGTTCTGTAAGTGAAATGAATTATTGTGATGAAAAAGAAACCAATCCAATTGAAGATATTCTTGATAAGCCTTGTTATTAAAGTAACTCAATAGTAGATCTATCTACTTCAGATTGTTTTACCCAGTGTTTATCACCTATTCTACTAACAATTAACGTGCCTATGATGAATGCCCTATTAACATTTGATAATGGTTATGTTTATATTGGCCAAATATTCAGTTCAAAGCAAGAATTAAAACGCAGGCTGAATTTAATATTAATAAAGAGTCATTATGAATTTAAGATATGTAAGTCGAAAAGAAATTGGTATAAGTTAAGATGCATCGTTGATTCTTGTAAATGGCACATTTAGGCAATTAAGACTAAGGATGACCTATATTTTTGTGTTACTCGTAGAGATATTGATACGATGCATACATGTGTCAATGATCGACTACATGATAAGGCATAGACAAGCGACTACTTGATGATTGCTGAAGCTGTAAAGAAGAAATTTGTAAATACTAATAGGGTTTACACCCTCAAAAATATTCATGATAATATTCACTAAAAATAAGAAGTTTGGGTATCATCTAAAAAGGTATGACATAACAAGGAAAAAGCTCTAAGGGTGGTTTATAGCGATCCAATCGAGTCTTTTAGTAAACTTGTATTATATTATCATTTGTTATAAGAAAAAAATGAAGACACGGTGTGGGCTATAGAAAAAGATGATAACAACTATTTCTTTATAGCTCTTGATGCATATATTCGAGGATTTCAAAAAGTCATTTGGCATGTTATCCTCATTGATGGTGTTTTTTTAAAGGGCATATTTTGAAGCACTTTATTGATAGCCACTGCTTTTGACGATAATAATCAAATATACCCATTAGTATTCGGAGTTGTGAATTTAAAAAATAATACATCACAAAAATAATTGTTTTTTTAAGTTATGAGATTCTATTGGTTCGACGTCGAACTTAGTTTTTATTTTAGATCGACACAATAGCATTGAAAAGAGAATTAGTACATTTTCCCCAAGTTCGTCCATGAATATTGTGTTTATCATGTATCTAGAAATGTTAAAAGTAAAATTCAAGATGTCAACACGAATGATAAATTCCTTTAAGATGGGTTATTTTCTAGTAGCCAAAGTATATTGTCTTAGTGAATTCAACAAACACATTGGTAAATGGAAAATAATACATTCAGAAGCTACAGACTACTTAAAATATAAAGTGGGATTTTATAAATATGCCAGATCACTTTTTTTCTCTCAAAGATACGATATAATAACCATGAATATTGTAGAGAGTCTCAATATTCTATTCAGACATACATGTCATCTCCCTATAACAGGGTTGGTTGAGTACATAAGATTGGTGCTATAAAAGTGGTTCAAAGAATGACGAGAGGCAGCAATTATGAGTGAGGCTGAACTAACTAATGCAGCACAAGATATAATGAATAAGAAAATTGTATTATCTTATTCATGTTACCTTTGTTCATTGTCTCGATTTGAGTTTCGTGTTAAGGTTCAAGAATAGGAGGAGTATATTGATCAGAAAGAAAGACATATATTTATAGGTGATTTGACTTACAACAATTATCATGTGCATATGCTCTAATCGTGTATTGTCACATTAGACGTGAGTACATACAAATTTGAGTAATTGTTGATGGCATATTCCAAACTCATTCTTCCTGTTGGCAATGAGACAGATTGGAATATGCCAACAGAAATACAAGATATGGTGATTAAAGCACCTTGAGTACTGGCTACTTTGGGTCGATACAGAAAATAAGAAATTCCTTCATAAGGAGAGGACATTAAATGAAAGAAATATTTTAGATGTCATGGTATTGGCCATAATTTCGCAACCTGCCGTAATTCGATTCACTACATCCAAGAAATTGAATGTTCATATGCATTATATTATTATTGGTTTAGTTTTAGTTTTAGTATCACATCATATATATATATGATGTGACCTTTTTTCTTTATTAACATCTAACCTTTTTAAGTTGTCCCTAAAGTGAGTATATTCGGGACAACCAAACATAATTCAATTATGATAGCAAGTAAACATCTCATCACGCTACACGAAGAATTCTATGGGTTAGATATTGATCAAGTTTAACCCTATGTCAGTGAAGGAACTGATGAATAAGAAAAAGAAAGCAATGAAAAAATTCACGATGATGGTATACGATTTGAATAATGCAAAAAAAGGAGCTTTCTTCATTAATTTCTTTTTCTTATTCATCAGTTTCTTCTTTGACATAAGGTTGAACTTGATCAAATACATCCGTTCAACCCACTGGTAGAAAAGAAACATTTGAACTAGAAGAGAAACACAAGAAAGAACCTCTTGACAATGTATCCAAAAATGAAGAAGCAAGAGTAGAATATTGATGCAGAGGAGGCAATTTTGTGAATGCCTTTTTGGACTCATGACATGAGACTGGAACAGATTTTGCCGCGTTGGCTCCTTTACAAGAGTTATCTGCTCTTGCTTATTCACTTTCAAATACATCGTCACTAGCTTCTTACTTGCATTTCTCTTCTGGTTCAAATATTTTCTTCTATAACAGTGGGTTGAACGGATGCATGAGAGAAAATCTTAATTCAATAAACCTTTGTCTAATGTGGGTTTAATACAACTTGCATCCTTAGTTGTTGTAACTAATTTATTTTTTACTATATAAATTTTCTCAGGTTGTGATGTTTATTTTTACTTGTATCTTATTTATTTGTGGCTAATTTTTAGTTTTTTTCTCTATTTATAGTGTATGTGTTTGTTTATATATTTATATATTCTATTTTAATAAATTAGTTTAATAAATCAATATTACATCACGAAAATAAATTGGTTTTAAGAGTGCAGAGACAATAAATTTAAAAAGAAAATATAACTCTCGAACTCAGTTTAACGTTTAAACTCAAATTTAACAGTTATCCCTTTTGAAATTAGATTGATGTTCACTGTCAAATGTAACATTTATCACACTTCAAATTAGTTTAATTATCACTCATGAAATTAGTTTAATTTTCCCACTCAATATGAACATTGTTATCGAATTTTATAATAGTGAACAAACTCTTCACTCTCTTAATCCATTAACTTCTAGAATTTAATACTTACCACTCTCAAAATTAGTTTATTATATACACTCAAACTATGACTATTTTTCTTTCTCAAACTTCTTTCGCTATCGAAATCAATTGTACAATATAATATGCCACATCACTCTTAGAATTTGTAACCAAACTCTAAAAAATATCACAAATTAATTTCAAGAGTAATGTTCTAGAGTCAGCAACTCATTAAAATCAATATTATGCTTAATAAACAAACACATCATAAATATAGGATTAACCCATATATGATATCATATTTTGCTTGATAAATTAGATAAGACAAAATCAAACTACAATCAAAATGACCAAATGAAGCTTCTGTAAGATCAAATATATATTATATAGGATCAAATCAGTGATTATTATCTCATATTCTACTTGATAAACAAACACACCATAAATATAGGATCAAATTATAATCAAAAGTAGAAATGAAAGATTTTCTAGTTAGGATATCAGGTTATGATGTTATATTTCTTACAACCTCAAATAAGTGAATCATGTACAATCAAACAACACTTTAGAACCTAGTAAATATATATATACAACCCAAATGCCAAAGAAGAAACCCCTAAACTAGAAAAGACATTTACAACTTTGGCTTATTTGTGAATCATTGGGTTTCTCTTCTGGTTCAGGAGTTTCTTCTCTATCATTGGGTTAACCCTGATTAACTTCTATCCCTCAAAAAAATCAGATAGCATCATTAAGGAAGATTAGTCTATCCAAGATGGGCTACGATCGAATTCTAATTGGTCATCCCAAATAAGTCCGCTTTGTTGTTAACACTAAATAAACCTACAAATCAAAAAAATATAATGGATATTAATAAAGAATGTAGGTTATAACATACATATATGTTCAATCGTAAGAGTTAAACCAAAAAATTGAATAGATGGGATATAAAGAAAGAATAGCTGTTCCATTAGTAAAACTAAATAAAAAATAGAAAAGATGTTGGTAAATAACTATCTCATTCTTAAAATCTTAGCCATTCTATCACTCTCGACATTAGGTTAAGTTCACTCTGGAAATAAATAATAGACACTCCAAAAATTAGTTCCATTTGCATTCTCATAGTTGGTCATTATATTGACAAATGATCCTAACACTTGAAATTATCTTAATTTTTATTCTTGCAATCAATTTTTCTCCTACACACTCAATATTACTCTTGAAATCTAAATTAGAATTCAATTGATTTCATAGGTGCCCATTCAACATCACTCTCGAAATCCAAATTAGCTCAACTCATTTTGAGAGTGTCCATTTGACATCACTCTCAAAATCAAAATCATAACAAAACTACTTTCAAGAGTATCCATTTACGAGTCATTTTCATCCAAAAATCTAAATAACAATAATAATTTTTTGAACAAAAAATGGATATATTAACAACATCAACATCATTTTGTCTACAATTAGATCATCATACGACACCCACTACACTATATTTCGTTCCAAAAGCATATCCAACTTTTTGGTTCAATAACATCTTAATCATATTTTTCACTTAATTTTGAAACCTGAAATAGACATATCAACAATATTTAAATCATGTTAGAGTTTTTTCATCATTTACCCTATCACAAAAAACCTATTACACATGTTTATATCGTTCAATTTTTGGATCAATCCAAATCAAAATTGAAAAAGGGGATCAGAAACTCACTTTTTTAATTTTGATCTTCTCAGACTGCTGAAGGTGATCCTACCTCAACTTTTAGATCTTCCGCATTATAACCAGGTAAGTAGGTAAGGGAGTAAATTTGTTGGGGAGGGAGTAGAGAGGGAAGGGGTGGAATATAAACTGATGAGGGTTTCAGAGAAGAAGATGGAAGGGTTTGAGTATAAACTGATAGGTAGGGCTGTCAAACGGGTCGGCGGTCCGCGGCTCGGCCCGTTTAACTCGCTTATATTAGTGGGTTAGGCTGTAAAAATGTTGGTCCGTTTAACTCGTGGGCTTTTTGGCCCGATCCGTTTAGTCCGCAGGTTAAACGGGTGATCTCAATTAGATTTTGTACCCAAGTATAGGTAGTCTTGTTGTAGTATAGTCTGGTGAGTCCAAGTGTCATATCCACAGGGAGTGTTTTTTCCAAGAGTCTAATTGGCTATGTCCAAGCCAAGATCCAA
>JAVXUL010148092.1:1039-14322 GCA_035590515.1 Trichilia minutiflora
AGACCACCACTAATTCAATGCCCTAACTAGGCATCATTTCGAAGGATTACTAGCTAAGAAGTTAGGGATCGACAGGAGAAGGACCTCTGTTATTATTATGATAAGAAGTTCATCTCGGCCATTATTATACACAATCCCAAATGTTTATGATAGAAGATGTCCCTCAGATAGCTTAAGAAGAAGTCAAAGATAGCCAGGTGGACACCCACAATTTCATGACCATGCTTAAAATCTCCTTCTATGTAATCGTTGACGCAAAGCATCCATAAACCTTCAAGGTTTATGGCAAACTGCAAAACAAAAGTGTAACTGCACTCATCGATGGTAATAATACCTACAATTGCATTGATCGGGCACTAGTATCCAAGTTTAGGCTACCCATTTACCAAAATAGTAATATTAGAGTGGTGGTGGCCAATAAGAAGAAAATAGAGTTTGTGGGACAATATCATGGGCTTGCTTTGTCTATTAAGGGAGAATCAATCACCATCAACTATTATGTCTTTTCCATTGCAGCTTGTCAAATAGTGTTGGGCATACAGTGGTTAAAGATACTTGAGTCTATCAAGATGGATTACAAAAAGCTTACCTTTTATTACAAAATACAAGCTTGAGATCATACTCTTCAAGGTTTAAAGAAGAATGAATTTAAAGCTGAATCTGAGAAATAGTTTTATGGGTTGCAAGGCATGGGGCTATTCTTTCAAATAATTTCATCCAAGAATGAATCTCAGAGTCCGAAACACTTACCTGAGATAGCTCAACTCCTCAACCACTTCTCAAAAGTTTTTGAAAAACCTCAAGGATCAACGAATCCATGATTATCAAATTCTATTACAGCTCAACTCTGACCTACTAAGTGTCAGACTTTACAATTATCTTTTTTATCAAAACTTTGAAATATAAAAAATGGTACATGAGTTATGGCATTAAGGGTTACTATAACTAAGCAATAATTCATTTTATCACCAATGTTGCTCATAAAAAAAAAGAGAGATGGATCTTAGTGATTTTGTATAGACTATTGATCCTTGAATAATATCACCATAAAAGATAAGTACCCAATTTTAGTGATTGATGAACTCCTAGATAAGTTTTATGGCTCCAAATATTACTCGAAGTTAGATCCATAATCTGGATATCATTAGATATATATGCAAAATTTTGACATTCTAAAGACAATCTTTTGTATACAAAAAGGATATTATAAGTTTATAGCCATGCCATTTGGGCTCATGAATATACCCGTAAATTTTTAAAAATCTCATGAATGATTTATTCCGACTATACCTCAGAAAGTTTGTTTTTGTTTTGTTTGATGATATATTGGTATACTCTAAGACTTGGGAAGATCATCTCACTCATTTGAAAACTATACTAGAAATTTTATCTATTAACCAATTATTTGCAAAAAAAAAATCAAAATGTTAATTTGGCCTTTTGCAGATGGCATACTTGGGTCACATAATTTTTGCGAAGGGCTTAGTCGTGGATCTTAATAAATTAAAGCAATTATTAAATGTCCAACATGATCCACAGTAAGAGCATTCATAATTTTCTCAGATTAGCAGGATATTCGCACAAATTCATTTGTTATTTTGGTAGTATTGCAGCTCCATTGACCTAACTCTTCACTAAGGGAGAATTTTACTAGATAGAAGTTGCAGAAGCAGCATTTCAACAGCTCAAAACAACACTCATGTCCCTACCAGTTCTATGTTTACCAAAATTCTCTCAACCATTTGTAATTAAATGTGACACAAGTGAAAAGGGTATTAAGGTCAATCTAACACAACATTGTCAACCCTTCGTTTTCTTCAGTGAAATATAGAAAGGCTCAATTTTAGCACTCTCTCTATATAAAAAAAAAAGTTATCCATTGTTAAGGCTATCAGAAAATGATGTCCCTACTTGCTAGGAAGGCCCTTCATAGTTCACATAGTTCAATAAAGTCTCAAGTATCTATTAGTGCAACGTATCACTACCCTTGCCCAAGCACAATGGTTGCAAAAATTGCTTGGATATCATTATAAAATGAAGTATAAGCGTGGTCGAGAAAATCAAAGGATATACTCATTATCATGTAAGGTAGAATTTCAATTTTATCACTCTTGGCTTTCTAAGCCAATTAATGGTCAACACTTTAACAATAAGTCTAACAAGATCCCTTCTACGCCAACTTGTCGCCACATGTAAACCTTAGCACAAATTCTTAGTTACTCCAATGTAATTGGTATAGTTTAAAAGAAATCAAATCCTTCTTAACCATACTTCAACATTGATACCAAAAATTTTAGGTGACTGTCACTCATCACCAATTGGTGGGTACTTTGATTACCACAAAACCTTTCACTGAATCAAGCATAATTTTACATGGTATGTGCAACTTAGTAAAGAAATTTTTGCAATAATATAATATTTGCCAACAATTCAAAATCAATTATATAAGCCCAATAGGCTTACTTCGACTATTATCTATTCCCACCATAATTTGGACTGAAATATGGATTTTGTCAAAGGATTACCACCATCAAAAGGCTATATTGTTATTATGGTGGTAGTTGATCGCTTGTCCAAATACACACATTTTATTCCACTGAAAAAATCCATTTATTGTTGTCTTAGTTACTAAAGTCTTTGTGTCCAATACCATCTGCTTGAATGGTATTCCTATTTCTATCGTTATCGTCGATGACTATGATAAAGTGTTACTTAATGCCTTTTGGCGAACCCTATTCCAACTAAATGGCACTTAATTATTTATGAGTTTGAGTTATCATCCTAAATTAGATGGCTAAATTAAGATTGTTAACCGTACACTTGAATAATATTTACATGACTTAAGGTATAACTTGTCCTTAACACAAAATCATATAAAATGTTACGTTGACCAGTATCGACGCGGAGTTTCCTTTGATGTTTGTGATTAAGTGTACTTAAAGCTCCAATCCTATAGACAATGATTAGTGACATTCAAAAGTTCCATGAAGCTTATGCCCTGCCTTTTTAGGCCCTTTCAAATCATGGACAAGGTAAGCACAGTTGCCTACAAATTAACTCTTTTCTAAGATTCCCAAATTCATAATGTCTTCTACCTAAGTCTATTACGAAACATTTGGGACTAACTATTCTTACTTCAGCTCAGCTATCCCCACTCTCAAAAACCACAACAGTCATTTCACAATTAAAAGCTATCTTGGACTATTGGGTCATCTATAAGGGTAAATATTATCCCAAGCCAGAAGTCATCGTTAAATGAAAAAATACACCTACCGAAAATGCCAACTGGGATATTGAATGGTTTTTCGTCTAATCATACCCTGATTTCATCCTTATGAATAAAGATTCTTAAGGGCGATGGAATGTTACGTGTATAACTTTTTTTTTACATGCTAACATATACATGCACGTAACAAGTGAGCCACAACAGTGTATTTGCATGTGCTAAGTAACCATACAGTTGTTGAAGGAGTCAAGTTGTTTAATTGCATTATTTAAATAAGTCAATTAGTTGTTTGAGTTGTTTGGATTTGATTAGTAATTGCGATGGTTTTCTTGATTTTTTAGAATTATTTTTGCTTTGAAAAACTATACAAGTATTCATTGATGGAATAAAAGGGGAGTGGAATTTATCCAGACTATTAACTCTTCGACTCTTATTTTCCTAAAATTCTTATGATTTTTTTTATTAGGTTCCAACTAAAACAATGGTTAATCTAAATAGATCCTAATGATGTTTTAATTTTAAAAAATTATTATGTCATTTTTTTTTTTCATTTTAGTTACGGAGAGTTGAACTTAAATGGAGATGGCAGTTTGACTCACAAACTTATAAACATAATGGTACTCGATATTGATACACACACACACACACATAATGGTATATATAAAAAAACAACATTATTTTAATTCAAACTTATAAATTTATAAGTCTAAGTTACACTTGGATGTATATATATATTTTTTTCAATTTTATTTTTGCTTAAAATTATACATTTAAAAAACTTAAAAATAATTTTAATGATAAGATGAAATTAAAATTAGGATTAATTCAAAAAATAAAATTTCTAACTTGATTCATTGTTACCAAACTAGTATTGTCATCATTAATTTTTTATATTTTTTGAACTATTATTGATAAAATTAAATTTTAAATTTTTATAATTAATTAATTATTATAATTTATAATTAAAATTATATTTTTGATGGATATGAATTTTATGGACTTAATTTTTTATTTGTAATACTTTTATTTTGAATTAATATTAAAATAATTTTAAGTAAAAAAATGAATAGAAAATATTTATGTACTGATATATATAAATAGAAATAAAAAAAATTTACTAAAAATATGCAGATATTCACATAAATTTAGTATTATGTAAATAATCGCTATGGCAAGTTGATAATTAAATATTAAATTCGCAACGAATTTAAAGATATATTTAATATTATAATTTTATCACAAATAAAAATATAATTTTAGTGATATCCGTTCCAATCTCAATCTGGTGCCATTCTTAAACTTGAAATCTTCATATTAAAATGATAAAAGATGTAGAATTGTTTAAAAAAATTGTAATGTTAATAGTTTTACTACGAAACACATTTGTAATTTCAACGTTTTCAAAATATTAAAAATCCTCTTCTGAAGGAAAAAAAAAAAAAAAGTATCCGACTTCCACATATTTGATTCCCTTGGATTATTGATTAGAGAATGAAATTTGAAATTTGAATTAAATTGCTATAAACGAAAAATAATATTATTCGACCCACATGTAAACACGTGAGAAGGTTTTAAATATTCCACGTAGAAAAATTACTAAGCCTGTATGGCTTCTGATAAATGAACGCATTGTAGTGGCAGGTAAGTTTGAAGATAGTATTTAAGGCCAACCTTCGTAACTAATTCAAGAAAATCGACAGTTCCATGGCCAGCCATTATTACATCTACGCCTTCATTCCTCCCATTATTCTTTTGTACTAATATTACGGTCTTATTACTATTATTTAACTTGATAGCACAAGGAAATAATTCATGTTTAAGGTCTTCATTGATTTGGTTGGCTGTGGGTGATTATGGTGATAGTTGGGATATATATATGAGCAGTCATGGATGAAGATAACGGTTACTTATGTGGTGGGCATTATTGGGATTGCTGGTTTACTTTCGCCTGACTGGGATTTTTTTGATAGGGATTTTTCTAGACGGACTTGTCCTGTTGCTTCTGAAGAAAGGACCTCGATTCAAGCTCAAAGACAAACATCTCTTTGCAGAAGGTCTGTTTTACGGTTCCCTTGGTTTTTTTCCTTCTTGGGTTCTGTTCTTAACTGTGTGCTGCTTTGTTGGATTTGATATGGCCGTTAATTGCTTCTTCAAATTGAAGTTTCTGCAATTGATAGACTGAAAGTAGCCCATAGCTTGATTCGTTTCTATACTGTTGTCGGATGGATGTCCTTATTTCTTCTATTTTTGCTAATGAATTGGGTAATTTTCCTAGCATATGATCAAAATTTTGTGTATTTTGATGGCTAGATTTGTACGAGATATATTTATTACTTTCGGTTATATTGTTTGATAGTGTTTTCTAAGATCTCTGTTTCTACAGACAGAGGATCTCTACCCTATCAGGATGGCTGCTTACCTTACACCACAATATATGGGTTTGCATTTTACAAGTGGTGGAAATTCATATCAAATTAGGGCTTGTGAAGCCATTTGTTTTGAACCAATGCTTTGAGGGAAAGATTCCCCACGTTGTCAATTTCTGCAATTATGCACTTGGGTTCCTTTGATTCGGATATTTGAAAAAACACAACTCTTAATAGTTTTCCATGCCTTTCTTGTTTGTCCTTCAAATAATCGTATCGACTATTATTAGCTTCTGTTTCTGAAATGAAGTTCACTAAAAAGTAAGAAATGAACTATATATCCATCAAAAAATATCTTTCGAAAGGGATCCGTTTTAGAAAGCAGCTGCTGTTTTTGGTTAAAGATGGATGCTTCGTTAAAACAAAGGGCTGCAGCCAGCTTATGGTAGTGATAGATTTGAGGATTTCTGCAAATACTAAATTGGATAATCAAATAAAGTGATTCCCAAAGAAGCACCTAATAATATGATTGGGATTCTCAATTTGCAACAAGAATTGAGCAAAATTCGAAAACATACATGAATTGATGCCAAACGGACATGGAGATAGCAAACCAGGATGTCATATAAAATAATCCATACATTTTACTACTTAGACAACATTATCAACTACCAATTTCTCTTCTATTCACCAAACCGAACACACAAAACCCTAACCCTGGCCTCCTATTCTAAACCCGAAAACATACGAAACTCAGACCTCATCTTCATGAAGCAACATATTCGGAATCCCTTTATTAACAGGAAATTTTCTCCCCGTTTCAGGACAAACCAAGGCACCCTCTTCGAGGTGCAACTCCAGGAGGGCATGATGGAATTTCCTCAGAAATTCCTCCGAGTCAATCATCGACGAATCGGGTGCTTCATCCGAAAGCTCGGCGTATCCCATGGTTCTTGAAGCGTCAACCAGCGCCTTCCACTCGATCTTTGAGAACATGTTTTTGAGAAAATCTGGGTTGAAATCTACCTGCTTTTCGATGACTTTCTCCACTTCGATTATTAGAGGGAAGCCGTTCGTTACTCCTTTGATGTTAGATGATAGCATGTTGTGGGTTAGGAGCCTCATCTTTGCTTCTCTCTGAAATCAGGAAACACTGTGGGTGGCAGGCGGCAGCGGCTTTCTACTAGGTTGTCTTATGTCTTAGGTAGAGCAACAGGAAGTGATGGAATGACAAAAATACCCTTAATGCATGAGTTTCTGTCTCGAGGGAGTTGATTGGAGTAGACTGATATTTTGGTTATCTTACTCTTACGACTTATTTTCATTAAAAGGAAAAAACATGTAATCTTTGCTCAAAGTCATTATAAAAAAGAACTAAAATTCCAAATTTAGTGATTGATATTAACATAATAAAAATAAATGGATTATACGCGTTCCAATTGTTCCAAGTATTTAAACTCAAAAGAGCAATCATTAGTGATAATTTAAGACCAAATGAATTTATGGATAGGAACCAACGATTTATATATATATATATATAACCGAGGTATCCGAGATCCAACAATATGCTTAATGGATAGATTGACAGAAAGAAATCATCTCTATATTTAACCATTAAATACTAGAAAAGATCACAAACGGAAGAATTTTGTTTGCCGGATAAAAATAGAAGCACTGCTCCTATTAACATAATAAGAACGATAAGTGCTATTTGACCTATTAATCCATACATATGTTGTTCAATTTAGGTAGATTCAATGAATGGTTCACGTTTTATTATTTTCTTTATATGTGATCTGAATTTCAGGCATAAGGACTATAGAAACTAATATCCATGTAACGTCAAAATCTCTGTAACATTTCTATTTTTATGCCACTGCCGGAACGGTAAGCATAAATTGTGCAAAGCATTCTAAACATCCTTTCTATTGTTTAGAGGCATCGTAGTCAGATACTAAATGGTACCCAATTTGGTAAAATAAAAAAAAAATAATAATAATGCTTGTTTTCATTTCTTTTAAGCATCACCAATTACCCAATACCGATGAGACAGCCTCACCATTGCACGCAACAAGCATCTCGATCTTGGTAATTTTCTCCAATCAATTTTGGAGACGATAAGTTAAACTAACCCTAAAGCCTCTCCTTAGCTGACTGTTTTAACTATTTTTGCAGCAAGGAGTTTCACAATGGGGAGGAGGTACACCGAATACCCAATCGAGCACATTTAAATACTTGGATCTAAAAATGTCCCTCTCCTGTGCGTAGCAGTGCATTATGATAGCTGTTGATAAGCTGAAAATGACCACATCAGCTCTCTTCAGATTCTTTGATTCTGGCAAATATCCTATATCAGCCATGCATGAAAAGAAGCTCTCAATAGCTCGTGCAAGACAGTAGAGAGAGATCTCCATCCGTCTGCTTTTCTTCTCTATACCCAAGCTCAAGCCAGTTGGAAACTGCAGTGTCATGTGCCATATTCAGAACAACAATATAGATTTCTTAGCAATGTAAGTGGAAAGGACGACCAAAGGCAATTTACCGTCCCCATGGCCACCATCGGAATGTTGCATTTCTTGAAAATTCTAAAAAGAAAGCATGTCCACATCCTGTTGAACAGAAATTAAACATTATTTGTGTTGGCACTCCACTCTAGTACACAGTAAAAGTCCAGTCACTGTACTTATGGTACCAAATAATTTCATAAGATAACAAAAAATAGAAAGATGCCAACGGCCTAAAAGGTAAACCATGTCTGATCAATTGATTTACCAGGCTGATGAGCAATATACAGAGAGAAACAAGCTAGATCTTGCCGTACCAAGTAGACCCTTTCCCAATATCGTGGAAGGCCTACATGAAGACATATGGAATGATGTCAGACAACAATCATCATGTGGATTGAACACCCAAGAGCAGTCACAATAAGTGTTCAAATCTTGACAAAACATCAATGTCTAACCTTAGTCATTATTGATCACAGCAGAAACAGAAAACAAGAGAAATAAGAGATGTTATTATAGAATATGTTATATTAAGCCTTAGAACATGACATCAGCTGCTAATTAAGGGAGCATTGCAGACAGGTCTCTCTAAATAAGACGAAGAAAATATATATTGAGAACCATGCTCACAAAGCCCCAATTCTCAGGGGATAGGCCACTCAATCAATTGATCATGCCAAAACTTTTAAATATAAATGCAGATATTTAGTTCTATGTAATCATGGTAGAGCTTGTATTATACAACATAATGAAAAGTTAACAGATCAAACTACTCATTAGTGAACTAAATATAATGTACAATTATCAAAAAAGTAATATTAGGTATCCCAAGTAGTTATTCCAAATTGTATCCCAAGTGATGATGTGAGTTTCATCAATTAGATGACAAACTTTACAAATTTCTAAATTAATGATTACCCCATCACACTATCCAATTGATGAAAGCCACATCACCAATTGGGATGCCTAGTATTACTCTTATCAAATATATCTCAACACCAAAATCAATCTGATCAAAGTTTTTGACAGTAATTTCAACAACTATCAGTACACTACAACATGCCTACATCAAACATAATAATTGAAATTAATAAACTACAGGAAAGAATAGGCCATATTTATTACCTTTTCAAAAGGCCTTGTCGATGGACAATTAATGCAGGAATTAAATAAACTGGAAGGTATACTGGTAATGCTCTTTTGTAGGCCTGAATGAAAAATGATACAACATGTGCAGCGCAAGCCTGATTCCCATGTACAATCTACATGAAATTTGGAGATTAAGTATGAGCAAGTAATCCCAAAGCCTAAGCTGGATTCGTTTCCCTGTTTATTGTAATACACTTCACATGACAACTACACAACGAGTAGTTAATGCCAGAGCTTCAAAAGCATTTTCACATAAGTGGCATAATGTGATATGCAAGTAATTTGCCATACTTAAAACTACACATATTCAAAAACATTTCAGTTTGAACTCTCCAAGCTTTGAATTTCTCAGTAAATATTAAATAAACAAGAAAAACATAAATATGCTGCAAGGAGACCACATGAAAGGCCTGCCAATCCCACAAATTATCATTCAGCACTGGTATGAAACCTCCCCTCAGTTATTCACTTAAAAAATTATTCATTAGACAGAATATGATGATCTTCCAAGAAAAAAGTTATACACATGGGGAGTTGTGGTTGCAATTGCATACATTGCCGAATAAAATGCAAATCATTGTCACTTGGTAAAAGGAAACTAAGGGAGAAACAATAACCATACTGAGCAGGGAACTTTCATTTCTGGATCTAGTTTAATGTCAACACCCGTGGACTTGTAATATTTCTCTATTGCCTCCAAATTCATGAAAGGCAAGCTGCATGCAATCTCTTTCACACCTTGAAGGATGGCACCATCCTTCCCACCGTGCTTATTGAGAAAAGACTTGTACGATGGAGGCAAACTTTCCTGCTTCAATATGTAAGCAGACCTGAAAAATGGGATATTGGAAGTCTAAGCATTTATCTTCGATAAAATCTTAACAGTCAGGTACTCTGGATGCCTTCATGTATAAAACTTTTGCAAGAAACACACAAAAACCTGGCTTATTAGATACGATGGCAAAGGCATATAAAAAATATAATGAAAAATTGACTGCTGGTTGATTGCTATCTAGAAACATTTAGTCTTTAGTCATTTTAAGTTAAGATTAATATTTTTTTCCATAATTTTTTTTTGTGCTGCCACAGCCATTATATAACTGAGTTGTTGTCAATTATCAAACTGTTGTACAACATAATATAAGCAACTTGAGGAGTTCAACGTGATTGAATAGTTTCCCTTTTGCAAACTTTCATTATGCGAAAATGTAACTTCAACCAGAAAAAAAGAAGAAGAAAGAAACAGGGCACTTACTAAATGTTAGAAGTTACCTAAAAGGTTTACTATCTAACCATGTCAGGATTAATTCCATATTGAATGATTAATGCAGTTTAGACAGTTAATTCCTGTAAATAGTTGAAGAACAAGTTAAAAGTAGGATCGGTTTACTAGTTAGCATTTAAACATGATATGATCAATAAGCTAAAGAGGTGACGGGTCATTGAATTTTACATATTTTCTAGCAAATTTATACTTTCAAAATGAATTTCTTTTTCTCTGACATCTAAAAGAATATGAAATGTAAAGTTGGAGACTGCAGTAACCTTAAACCAGCAAGTCATTTCAGCTAAAACAAGCAGGAAACTTACAAAATTTGAGAGGAAGAGAGACACATAAGGAAAATATCACCATGTTTCCAAGTAAGCGGTTTACAAATTCTTCCAAACCGTTTACTCTTTATTCCACAACGCGATGCCAACACTGCTGCACGCATCAATATGTAAATTGCCAGACTTGTGTGCTGCGTATTTGGTCCAGTAAGCAACATCGATGGCCCCGCTATTAATCCTGCTAACAAAGCTCTCCATCTTGCAGTCCTAAATTTTAAAAATTAATAGATAAATACTAAATAAATCAAAATTATTTGCTAAGTTAGATACAACCAGTAATAAACTGATAAATGAAAATGGAAAAATAAAATTGAAGTAAGCAGAGCATTGCCTACTGTGACCTCCCAATGCACCAATAATTTCATCCACAGACACAAATGTACCAGAAAACGTTCCAAGGAACAGCCCGTATCTAAGTGTCTCCTTTACTGCCATAGCAATTGCCTCTTTATTCGAGAAAACCTCAATTTTTCTACATAGATAAAAAGAAATAAATTAAATTTCAAATTATCAAAAGCCAAAACCAAAAATTCGAAACCAAAATATAAATGATAATTTACCTAGAGGAGATCGACGATCTGCTACGTCTAAGCCGAGCGAGAATTGAGAATAGAGCTAAGCCGCCTTTGAGACCGGCTCCGATTGAGAATCCTTTAGCAGAAGCAGTTATGATTCTGCGAAGCTTCTCGGAGTCTTTGAACGGAACTAGGTCAAGCCAGAGCGAAGAACATGAATAACACGAAGATGAAGAAGAAGGATCGGATCTTTTGCAATGCATGCAGCCTCGATGAATGGATTCGTTCACATCGTTGCCGTAAGAATCGCCATTCTCGAAGGAGAAACACGAGCAGAAGTCGACACACGTGGAGGCTCCGTCTCGGGACTGGACCATGCCGGTATGAATTAGGGTTTCGTTGCCAAGCGTTGGAGAAAAAGATGGTTAATGATGCCAGAAGAACTTGGTGGGAATTTTTTTTTTTTCGTGTTTTAAAAGCAACGGAGAGAGAGCGCAAGATGGCATATGTGCCTTTATCCACAGTCCAGTAATTGATTCACACGTGTTCATTAGATTTTGCAGTTTACCGGTTTGAACAGTTCTTTTTCTCCAGAAAATACAAACCACCTAGGAGATATTCTGTATATTCAAGTTTGAATGTTTTACGAGTCGTTCTGAATGCATGAAATGAAACCGTTTTTCTCTTCGAATATATCAAAAAAATTCAAATCAGGACAAAATAGCAGCTCGAGAACGAGGTGGGCCTGCTTTTTTCAGAATGTGAGTGGGTGCGACACTTATTGTCTTAGCGACGGAAGTTATTGACAAGGTTCTAGCTTGGGATGGGCCATATCCCATGGGCTTAATTAGATTAGCCCAAACATTCTAATTAAATGAGTGGCTATTATTGAATATTGTCACTTTTAAAATAAAAAAATTTATACACAATTTTTTTTATCATAATAATGTAATTTAATAATATTAATTATTATATTAATGATTTATTTTTAATAATTAAATAATTTAATAGTTTTAATAATTAAATAATTTAATAGTTTTAATAATTAATAGTATTAAATTATTTTAGTTTGTATATAAGAATATATAAAAAAAGTCTATATTTTAATATTATTATTTTTATTATTTATTTATAATTTTAATTAAAATTAAAATTATAAAAAATGAAAAATAAATTTAATAAAGTGAAAAATACTTTAATAAATTTTACACCCACTTGCTATAAGTATCATTTATTTTTTCAATAGTTTTAATTTTCGCTCATTATAATTTTTAATATTAAGTTAAAAAAGAATATATTTTAATTGAAAGTTTTTGAACAACATGGCATGAGTTTGAAAATAATAACAAGAAATGATAAAAAACGATTGAGAACACGGATTACACAAAAAAGAAAAATTATGAAAAAACACTTGGATGCTGCAGTTTCCCCATATCAGTATATTGAGTTATTGACACCGTGCACCAATAGCACCTAACTCTTTCTCTAATATTATTTATAAAATTAAAAATAATATTAATAAAAAAATTCTTTAATATATTCTTTTAATGAAAAAATTAAGACCACACAGAATTACATAGTTTAAATTGTATACTAATTTCCACAATATTACCTTTCTTTTCGCTATTGCTTCTACTACCTTTGTAAAACTCTCAGTTGAAACTAGGAGTGTTCATATTATCCGAATATTTTGGGTACCGATCTGGATTCGAAAATTCAGTACTCGAAAATTCGGATCCCGAATTAATTAGGATCGGATCTGGTTTTAATATTCAGATCCGGTTTTCAACCGGACCGGATCCGGTCCTAAGCCACTGGGTACCGAATATAATTCGGTATCCGATTTTTATCATTCGTAAAAATTTCCTTCTCTCACTGCACTTTTCACATTTCACAAGTTAGGGTTGCCCTC
>JAVXUL010148103.1:0-14322 GCA_035590515.1 Trichilia minutiflora
TAAGTGTGTTCTCCCCGGTGGTTGGGTGGGCTCCTCGGTTCGTTTGAGTTCAACATCCTCCTCCTCCTCGTGGTCGCTGGTGCCGTCATCTACGCCCTCTACCGTCCCCACCGCCCTTCCTTCTCCGTTTCCGGCCTCAAAATCACCACCCTCAACCTCACTTCCTCGTCGAGCCTGATCACCAACATTAACCTGAACGTTACCGCCAAAAACACTAATAAAAAACTCGTCTTTTACTACGACCCCATCACCGTATCACTTACTACAGACGATGACATCCCCGTCGGCGACGGAACTTTCCCGGCGTTCAAACACGGCACGAAGAACACAACCCTTATCAAAACCTCCATCAAAAGCAACGGGAAACAACTCGACGACGCGTCGGCGAGCTCGATGCAGAAGTCGCTGAAGAGCAAAAGCGGTTTACCATTGAAGGTAAAGATCGAAACGAAAGTGAAAGTGAAGATGGGAGCTGTGAAGTCTCCTAAAGTTCGTATTAGGATTTCGTGTGACGGATTCAGAGCAAGTGTTCCGACTGGCAAAACGGCGACGTCTGCTTCGACTTCGAAAGCAAAGTGTAAGGTTGACTGGAGGATCAAGATCTGGAAATTCCATTTCTAATAATTGAGATTTGGGAAGATGAAAATTAATTAATTAAAGGTGAGAGATTTTGACGTTATACTTTTATTTTGTTTTCCAATTTTATATTTTGGATTTTTTTTTTTTGTAATTCTTTTTAAAAATTTTTTGGGGTTTGATTTACAATTTTTGTTTTTGTAAATGAAAAAAAATGGTTAAATAACATCATTTTATGAATTAGTCATTGCTCTTGTTTCTATGCGTTACCTATTCTCATTTAACCCGATTCAATTTAAGTGATTTATATATTTGAATTAGCTTAAAGAAATTTTAAATCTGTATTTAAAATGATATTTATAAATTGTTGTTGATTTAAATTATAAATTATGAATTATTAAATTAAATTGATGGATATTAAATATATAATATAAATATTATATAATAAAATAATATATTAATATTATATAAAAATAATAAATTTATTATTTTAAAATTAGATTAAAAAATAAATTTCAAACTTTATTTTTAATATAATTTAAGTTAATAAATCATTTTAATTTAATCATAAAATCCAAATTATAAATTTAAATTGATTAAAATTATTTTATACTATTTAAATTGGGTGTAATTAGTAACATATTATTATATTAAATTAAATTATTTAAAATTTAAATTATAATATTTGATTTGATTTGAAATTTAATCTTAAATTATTTTAAAATACGTTTGTACATTTTAACTCATATATAGCAATATAGGTCAGGAGGGATTTACTTGTAAATATAAAAATTATTTTAGTTATTAAAAAATATATAATTTTATAATAAAATATAATAGGAATATTAAATGAATTATGAAATTATATAAAATAATTTCTAGCACATATGTATGCATAATTTGTAGAATTTACTACAGGACATTGATGTATTGAATCCCCATTGTATCTTGAAATATAAATATATTGTAGAACATAATTTTGAGGATATTTCATATAATACTATATAATGTAAAATTTAAAATTTAAAATATAATTTTATATTAATTATTAATTGATAAATTGCTGTAGGACAGGCAAGTTCATAATTTGTATATGAAAATTATTATTTTTTTTCATAAACAATAACTCTTTCAAATTTCTTTTTGGTCGATAAGAAAAATAATTCATCACCTCTTCATTAATTCGATGATGGGTGTATTGGTAATTTCGTATGTCCTTTGTAGTTGTGTCATTGACATAATGTTATTGAGTCTGTGCTTAATGTATCATTTAGTGGTTGTCTTGTCACTTCCCAATTGTTGTTCCCTAGAAGTCTTTATTCAACTATATAATAAAAATAAAATTAATTAATCATGTTCATTTTAATACATAGTGCTTAAATTATTTATTTATTTACATGTACATAATTTAATGTGTCGGTGGATAATAAATAATAAATATAGGGTGGTTGTGATTAGTTGTTTTTTGTATTTTGCTTTTATTTTCTTAAATATGGAATTAAATATTAAAAGTATGGGTCCCCCCGAAAAGTGATTTTTTGTGAAAGTGCTTTGGTTTGTTTTGAAAAAAAAAAAAAAAACACAATTGAAAGCGTTTCTTGATTTTTCAAGCATGCTTTTGCTTGATGCTTGTCGTGAAGGGATGGCGTGCATGCATGTTCTTAACCTGGCTAGAGTATAGTATAGTGATTGAGATCACATGAAGCCATGGATGAAGCATGATTTTAGCACAAAGTGAGACTAGTAAATTAATGTGACAATATTATGTAATTATTTTTTAATTGTATAATTTTGTTGATAATAAAAATATTATTATTAATATAGAATTCCCACATCAAACACCTAAACCATTAGATTTCAAAAATAATTTATAATATTTTAAGAAATTTTATACCCATTAAATTTTTTGGTCTATCGTATCAAAGTTTATATGCACATATTTTTTTTTGTCTATCATAAATAATTTTTTTATATAAAATTACGATATAATATAAAAATATAAAATTAATTCAGATAATATTTATATTAAAATTATAAATTATAAATCTTTTATTCAAATATCTAAACTAACAAAAACTAACAATAAATTTTATATTTTTATATTATCATATGATTATTTATATTATGTTGTGCTTTCATATAAAAGAAATAATTTATGATGGGATAAAAAATCTTATATATATAAATTTTATAGAATATAATAAAATTAATATCTAATAGATTAAAAAATATTTTACGTATTAAATTTTGTAAGATATAAGAACTGTTTTCGAGATCCAATGAATTTGGATATTTGATGTTGGTATGAAATTTTGTATCAATAATTATTATATTAATTTATATAGATAAAATTTTATATTTTTAATATTATTATTTTATTTAATTTAAATTTTCGTTATTTAATAAATTTAGAATGTTTAGAAGAAAAAAAAAGACTAAAATCTATATAAGAGCACAAAAAAAATAAGAAAATTTATATTTTATACATATTCTAATTAATTTTAAATAAAATAGAGGTTAGAAATGTAAACCGTTTTTCTGTTGGATTTCCCGTACTCATCTGTATGCGTCTTCTTCGTCAACCTCATCATTTCTTCGCATCAAAACGCTGTCGTTCGTTCTCTGTAATCACGCGCAACAATGCCCCTGATTTCTTGGACCATCTCCTTCAGCGGTGCGCAACGATTCAACAACTTAAACAGTTACATGCTCAACTCATTGTCATTCGCCCCGATACTTTTGCTTTCTTGGCGGCTCGCGTTATATCAGTATATGCTCGTTTTGGGCTTGTTTTTGATGCACAAAATGTGTTTGAAACAATCCCTTTTGATTGTAAATCGAATTCTCTGTTGTGGAACTCTATCATGAGAATAAACGTATCGAATGGAGAGTATGAAGGTACAATTAAACTGTACGTGAAAATGCGGAAGTGGGGGGTTTTGGGTGATGGGTTTACATTTCCTCTTGTTGTTAGGGCTTGTAAGCTTTTAGGTAGTTTTGGGTTTGGCAAGGCTGTTCATAATCATGTTCTGCAAATGGGTTTTCAAGATAATCTTCATACAGCCAATGAGTTGATTGGAATGTACGCAAAAATGGGACGGATGAATGATTCGTGTAAAATGTTTGATAAAATGCGTGTTAGGAATTATATTTCTTGGAATACAATGGTTTCTGGTTTTTCGACAAATTATGATTGTGATGGTGCTCTTGAGATGTTTAAAAGAATGGAATATGAGGGGTTTGAGCCGAATCTTGTAACATGGATTTCGCTGTTGTCAAGCTATGCTCGATGTGGACGGCTTGAAGAAACTATGGATTTTTTTGATATGATGAGGACGGGAGGAGTTGGCATTAATGCTGAAGTGCTTGCTGTGGTGTTATCTGTTTGTGATGATCTAGTTGATGTTAGAAAGGGTAAAGTGATTCATGGGCATGTTATAAAGGGTGGGTTTGAAGATTACTTGTTTGTAAAGAATGCACTTATATGTGTGTACGGTAAGCATGGAGAAGTAAAAGAGGCTCAGAATTTGTTTTTTGAAATGGAAGAAAAGAATATAGTGAGTTGGAATGCATTGATAACATCGTATGCAGAGGCTGGTTTATGTGATAAGGCGCTTGCGGTATTTTCACAGTTGGAGAAATTTGATGGTTGTGCAATGAAGAGAGCTAATGTGATAAGTTGGAGTGCTGTAATTGGTGCTTTTGCTTCCAATGGGCGAGGGGAGGAGTCTTTGAATCTATTTTGTAAAATGCAGCTTGCCAGAGTTGCGGCAAATTCTGTGACAATTTCTAGTGTTCTATCAGTTTGTGCTGAGTTAACAGTCCTGAATACTGGTAGGGAAATCCATGGCCATGTACTTAGAGCTTTGATGGGCAAAAATATTCTAGTGCAAAACGGCTTGCTTAACATGTATATGAAGTGTGGATGTCTTGCGGAAGGACGTTTAGTATTTGGGAAAATTAACAGAAAAGACTTGATTTCTTGGAACTCGATGATTTCAGGGTATGGGATGAATGGACTCGGTGGAAATGCTCTTGCAACTTTTGAAGAAATGATTGAAGCTGGATTCAAGCCAGATGGGGTCACCTTTGTCGCTGTTCTTTCTGCTTGTAGTCATGCTGGGCTTGTCAACAAGGGTCGTGAGCTTTTTGATGTGATGGTCACAGAATTTAGGATTGAACCCCATATGGAGCACTATGCTTGTATGGTCGATCTTCTTGGTCGTGCTGGATTGTTGCAAGAAGCAAGCGAAGTTGTGAAGAATATGCCAATGGAGCCCAATGCTTATGTTTGGGGAGCTCTTTTGAGCTCTTGCCAGATGCACAAAAACACAGACGTTGCTGAAGCAATTGCCGATCAAATTTTAGGTCTAAACAGGGAGACAACCGGGAGCCACATGCTGCTTTCTAACATTTATGCTGCAAATGGGAGATGGGAGGATTCTGCAAAGGTGAGAAACTCAGCGAAAACAAAGGGTTTAAAGAAAGTTGCCGGGCAGAGCTGGATTGAGGTGAAGAAGAAAGTTCATATGTTCTCATCAGGAATCAGTTTGCGGTTGGACTTGAAGGAAATTTACGAAATTGTCGAGGAATTAGCTCTTCAAATGGAGAATAAAAGCCATGCAGCTGATAGTGGTATCGTTCTAGAGGAGATGTTGAGGAAGAAGAAATGATAAAAGTTGATTTTTTTCCTGAATTTTGTAAAAATGGGTTCCTATATTAATGATACTATCCCATTGTTTTTTTTTCTTCATATATTCATATTCTTAAAATGCCTTGTTAATTAGTTATCAATTTTTGAAGATGAACAATAGAGAAATCAACAAACCCCAGGAATGAAAAATCAAAAAATGAGATCATATGTTAACACTTAGAATGGTTCAAACTAACAAACAACAACATTAAAGACATCCAAATGCCATCATCAACTCAAAACTCTTCATCTCGAGCACCCACAATTCCTTTCCTTTTGAGATTTTATTTTTTAACTACGAGTAAATCTAAGACGATATAAGCAACTGTGTTGAAGGGACAAACCTCCTTTCAACTAGAACATCTTGATCTTGCTCGAACTTAATATCATGCCTTTCATAAGGGATCTCAACAAGCTGCGGCTTCACATCTTCATTATTGCTGATATCATTATTAACTTTCAAGGTAGACATAATCGTCGGATCCTGCGTGGCCCATGCATTAACATCTTCTTGCAAATGATCCTGATTCTGATTCTGAACGTCAACATTAAAGCTGTTAACATAATCTTGATCTTGCTGATGTGTTGTTGTCGTCGGTTGAAGGTTATAAGTATAATTCTGCACGTTCAAAGGCTCAGTAGCAGCAGCGTTCATGATCTCATAACTCAGAACAGAATCATCCGATTCTGGCGGAAACTGGAGAGGGTTCTGCTGCTGCTGTTGAGCCTCCTGAGCTCGACAAACAGCCAGTTGATGAAGAACAAGCTCGAGTTCAGCCTTGTTATACTCAATTTGACGTTGCAGTTCCCTTATAATCCTATAACACCCTCCAACAGGATCACTTGCACGTACATCAGACTGGAAAATAATGGTCCTCATTGCCTCGTCCTTCTCCGGTGGCTCAAGGTTTTTGATGATTTTGGTTATATTACTAACACCAAACAATTTATGAGCATTAAGGAATTGCCTTTGTCGATCATGAGGAAAATAAGGGGCGAGAATGCAGTCAGGGGCGCATTTCCTGCGCTGATATTTACACGCAGCGCAAGCCTGAGATGTTCCATTGCTACCAATTCTCGGAATGTTGGTCATATTTGATGGTGCATAAGTTGTTGTCTGTATAATTTTTTTTTGATGGGGTTGGAGAATTCGGCTGCGTTGCCGGCGGGGATGGCTTGCAGTTTGTTGTTTTTGCTTTGTATGATGAGGGTAAAAGTTTGTTTGGGTGAGAAGAAAATGGTGGAAGAAAAATGAGAGATGGAGAGAAATGAAGGGATAAACAGACACATATATGAGTTTGATTAGATGGGGATCTTAACAGATTTTAGTTAGTTCTAGAAAAAAAAAAGGAAATTAAATTTTATTTTACTTGATAATATTTTTAAAAATTAAACTTCTTTTTACTTGATAATATTTTTAATATATATTTTTTTGTTTGTTTCGTTTAGGTTGTAAATTTTAGTTTAGAAATTTTTGTAGCTAAATATAGGGTGGTTTGACATTCTGTTAAAAAGTAAATGTTTGCATTTAGACCCACGAGATGTGATTATGTGAAAATGCAGCCATTGAGATGAAAATGGAGACATCCCATCATCTGGGAAAAATGACAAATGTGTTTCCCTTTTTAAATGAGATAAGACTTATTTTCTATCTTCATTATTTTAAATATATTTGTGTATGATGGTACTGTTATCTTCACGGTTCCCTTCCATACCGGGGCCAAGGCTATGGTGCATATCTATAAATTGAAAATTACAAGAATAAGGAATTCCAATAATCTTACAAGAGTCGGAAAAAATAAAAGGATGCATAATACATCCGATTGAACCATAACATTACTCCTCATATTGTTTAGTAAAGAGTAGTCTATAATTATTTTATTCATTTCGTGTTTTTCATTGGTGGTCAGATTTCATTTTGTGTTTTCTCTAAGCTCTGAACTAATAGCGAAGACTATGTAAGGTATCATCAAAGAAACAAATATCTTGCAGTAAATGGGAAAGCATACTGATTTTCATTAATTTGAAATGAAAATTATACAATTTGATGGAAAGAGAAGGAAAACTGGATAACAATTACTTGTGAGCTAACTACGGATTGCGTTGTTATTATACAATTGGAAAAACCAGCTTGCACTTTGAACCCGGTGTTGTGCAGAATGCAACTGCAAACAGAACCTGAAATCAAGAAGGGAAATCGATGATCAAAAGATGGTTGAAGATATGCCAGATGACTAGTGGCATGTGATCTGATCAGTATGAAGTTTTCTAACTCCGCATGAAGATAACGTGGACGATGCAAGTAATGTTTAATTGGGTACTTCTAAGGGAGTTGTATAGCAAGGAAGCGCACAAAACATCAAGAGTATATGATGTTTTTCTGACTCTTTTTTCATGTACAAAGAATAAAATTTGAACACAAACACATCAAGAATCATTTCATGAAAGAACCAAGCATTGTGTTTTCTGGAAAATAACAATTGGTGGAAATACATGCAACCAAAAGAAGTTTCAATCTCAATATCAATGGTGTACTGTACTACTAATATTTCACTAGTATCTATTGTCCGCATCTGTACCCATCTTCCTTTTTGGTTCTCAAATGTCTTTTAAGATCTCAGGAAGTCATGCTTAGTTACAGATTTAACAATCCCAACAAACAGATCCATCAATAGAACCAATAACAACCGAACTACAAGAAAATCAATATCAAAATTTCAAGTTAAACCTATAAGCCTTGAAGTATTAGAAATTTCTTGCAGCTTTTGTTATTGCCAACAAGGTAGACCTAACATGTTCAGGTACACGCTTCCTTCTTCATATAAAATGGAAGACTAATAAGCTTCTACTAACAAATAAAAAACTAATGCTATATATGGCTTCAACAACATTCCTCCAAATTCAATCAAAGCTTTTTCCTTTTTTCCTCAAACACGTTCATGAGATGATACAAATAAAAAAGTTAACAACTTGGTTTTATATCAAATAAAAAATTGTAGATTTTCTCACCCCAAGTTGAGATGTGGACAAGCAGTTATGGCTCTGACTTGATAAGTTCTTCTACAGAGTTCCTATACTTGCCAATCAATTCCCTGACATTCAATCACAAAACGACTCATGTATCAAGCAAATACAACAGTTTTAAGTGCAAACACAAGGACTACAATAAGAATTACACACCTTCTTTGATTCAGTAGTTGCTCACTTTCTTCCAACTTTCGCTTCTGCCCCTCGACTGTCTACATTCAATAAGAAAATTTCCCAGATCATAGGAAGAAACTTTAAACAACCTAAAGAAAGTACTAAATGCATCACATTACTAACAGATGCTCATAAAAAAAAAAAAAAAAAGAAAGAAGAAAACGAAACTCCAATCTCCTTGTAACTCCCCCATTTAATACTTCTGCCAGTAAACATATATATACCAAACTGTTCCTATTTGACATAAAAATCCAATCTTCCGATCATATCTCAACAAAACGCCCTCTCTGTCAGCAAAAAGATATGATCTTTAAGCATATTCTTGTAATTTAATTAACTATAAAAATCAAGCATACTTGAGCTCAACATTATGCACAAAAAGTATATAAATGAAGTGGGTTCATAGATACTACCATAGCCTTAGTATTGAGAGATCCTGATATTGAATTTAGTAGCTGCTGACAATTCTCAAAGTTATTGTTCAGTTCATGAACCTTCCAAAATCAAAATTAAAAACGAACATCAACAGATATCGAAAACAAACTATTACCAGCAAAATAAAAACTCAAAACTATGATTACAAAAAGTACCAAAGCATCCGAGTGCGGGTCCCGGGTTCCATTCTCAACAGCTTCCGCCAAATTCTCGACCAACTAAACAATAAACCCAGATAAAAAAAAAATCAAGAAAAAACCAAATTAAACAAAACAAAAGAAAAAGAGACAATAAATACATACGTGTAAGAGGTGGAAGTGGGAAGCGAGTGATTGGTGATGTTGGGTCTGCTGCTGCTGCTGCTGCTGCTGCGGTTGCTGTTGAAGTGTACGAGTTTGAATTTGCTGTTGCTGTTGAATCTGCTGTTGTTGAAAATGTTGTTGTTGTTGTGGTTGTGAAAATTGAGGTGGTTGTTGATGAGGGAATTGAGGTTGCTGTTGTTGTTGGTAGAATTGTTGCGGTTGATGTTGCGGGGAGAGGAAAAGATTGTCTTGATTCGAGTGTGCAGGGGAGTTGCTGTGGGTCGGCATGGTTGGGATCATGTTCCAGGATCCGGACCCGGAAAAAGGATCCATTGGTTCTCCCACAGACGGCAGACTTAGGATTTTTTGACTAGACGGGAAGTGGTTCGCAGAGAAGAGAAGAGAAGACCTACAAGCTAATCAATTAAACTACGAGGTCAGTGCAACGGCGTCGTCTTTCAGGTAGAAAACGAAAACATATTAGGGTAATTACATAAAAATCCTAATCGTTTGCATTTCCATAAATAAATAGAGTTTTTATGCTTGACACAAATACATCCCTATTTAATGTATTCATCATTAAAGAATATTTTAGTTATTTTACTAAAAATTGAAGTTCCATAACTTCCATTTACATGAAAGTATAAATTATACATTTATTTACAAATATATAAACTATTAAGGATCTATAAGATAAAATCCATAGTTTTCCAATCCAACGGTGCAGTCGCTCCTATCAAACAGTTGCATCTTTCATTCTAAAGAAAGCCATCAACATCCTCAAAACGTCGATGTTTTGCACTTCGCCCCATAGTCCCCCACGCTTGTCTCCCTTCGAAGATAATACAGCCATTAACAAACCTCAAATTTAGTTCAGTAGGAGAATCTTAAACGGTGACCCACTTTTAAACATTTTCTTCTTTTTTGACTCTGCGAAATTACAGTTTCAGCAAAAACTTGTACAAAAGCTTCTGCGTTAGGTTCGTTTACTTCCCTCCTTTTCTTCTCACAGAAACTATTTTTTTAACATTTTATGTGTTGTTTATTGATTTATGTTGGTGGGTTTCTCTTGGTTTAACTGTTTGTTGATTGAAAGCAATTGATTTTAAGATGAGGAAGGAGAAAACTGAGACAAAGAAGGGAAAAGACCCCTTTTTGGGATGCAAATATTAGTAAATTTGCATAAGTGAATTGATTTACAGAACTTTTTTTAGACCCAGAATTTGTTTTAGTTTAAATTTTAGATTTTGATTAAGATCTTGCAATAGTATGAGCTAAAACAAAGTTTTGATTCTGTAATGTACTGGTGAGAATATGAAGATCATAACTTATAAATTGCTGCGTGTATAATAATTTCGCTAGTTATGCTTTCCTTTTGGTTTCTATGATCGAAAATTCTGCTTTCACAAGCGATGGAAGTATTTTGAAAATGTTGATTGAAGGAAGCTTTGAAGTGACATGCTTTCTGAGGAGATAGCTTTGGCTTTGAAAGTTGGAATGACTGGTTACTTGTTTGATGCAGATGCACTATGTATGTATGGGGGAGTTTTCATGTAGTATTAAGAATTATAAAAGTTGTTCTACATTATTGACTTATGGATAATTGGATAGGATATTTGTCCAATCATTTAGTGATGGTCGCTGCACTCTTAGCTGTGTATTTTCCAAAAAGTCTGAGGCATTTAGAAGGCAGATTATTATTTAGATATGGTTTGAGAGAACCTATGCGGTTGAGGATCAGTTCAGGCTGTTGAGAGAACTTGCATGAATGTTCTTGTAGAATGTTACTTACGAATAGGGGTATGTGTTAAATCCTCTATTCCTTTCTTTCCCAGACGGGTTGTCTTCTTGAACAGAAAAATTATATTAAGGAATTTTTGTTATTTTAAAAGACAGTCAAGTCAGAATCTTTGCACTTGATTGAAGAAAATTACTAATAGAAAAGAAAATTGCTTTGACATGTAGAAGGTTGAAATGGATGCATAATTCCTGAAATTAGGCTGAAAGATAGTCTCAATACTTGTTTGCTTTCCATTCTTTGTGATATTAATCAGCTGGTTGCAGAGCATTTAATCACGATGTATTTAATAAGAGATTTATTGTTATTTTGGTTTGGAGGCTATCTTGTCTAAAACTGTTAATTATATCAGAAATTACAGGTATAATATGGCAATAAAACCAACAGTTGCCTTGAGGGCTGTACTTGTAGGTGGGATTGCGGCCTTTGCTAAAATTGCTGGGGCAATGAAGGCGGCAGGTGGGGCAAAACTGGGGGCAGCAGCTGCAGCCATGTCAATGGCAACTGTGGCGGTGACTCAATCAAAACAGGATCAAAAGGATGGTTCTAAGCAGCCTTCAAAATGATACTGTTTTCATCTCCCTTTTCTGTTTTTGTTGTGCTTTGTAATTAATGCTATTTGTAGCATAGTTGGGAGTTATCGGGTGAGCTCATCAGGAGCACAGTAACCACAAATGAATGTTCAAGCAAACTTCAAATAAAAGAAATGACTCGTTGAATCTTAAGATACCAATCTTATGCTATCAATATGTTTGATGGATGAACTTTCTCTGCCCATACTGAGGCGCACAACTGTTTTCTATGTCAGATTAATTGTCTAGGAATGTTTCCAGAAAGCACTTTCTGGGAGAGTTGCATTAACAGCCTGAGTTTCTTGCTGCCCAATTGCTAAAGATGTATCCATTTAAGCAAGAGGCTTGTTAATTGCCGTGGAGACGAAATTAAAGCTATAACAATGACACACTCGTAATACAGAAGGAAACAGATGTGTACTCATCCTGAAAACTATTCCTGGATGGAGAAGATTTTCTGAGTTTAACATTGCTTGTGTGTGGGTGAATTGTTAAGCTTAACCTTTTGATCTTCTCAAGTGTGGAACAAGGGATTTGGTATGTGTGGATGGTGGAGTTAAAACTGATGCACATTTGGTTTACTTGAACCATATGGGAAGTCTGGCTGATAGACTGAACGTGCCACAAGCTCCGGGTGCGGAGATTCCAACTCAAACATGACCTGCGCATAGAGAAAAGTATGTAAAAGATGTAAACAGTTGCATAGAACATTTAAGCATTCTGTACCACAATATTTTGCCCGTGACGAAGGGTTGGAGCTAGGACGTAAACGTTACATGGTGATTCAACAGACTGCAAAAATGGTCAAATAAAGATTCACAGAGAAAACATTCATTACCATTTTTTCTATTTTAATTTTTTCAAATACGAGTTTAATAATGATAGACCTTTTATCCTATTTTTCAAGACATTACCATTTTAAAAAAAATTGTATTTATTATTAAAATAAAAATATTAATTTAAAAAAAATGAAATTCCCATAATTTTGCTTATGGATTCCACTCTAATCTCGGAAGCAAAGACACCCAACTAATTTGGTTAAGCGAGAGAAAATATTTTGAGGCAATTTTTGAAAAAAAAATTGAAATATTTCCTTTAAAGCAAAGTTTCCTGGAAAAAAAAAGTGACAGAGATTATTAAGGCTGGTTTTATAATATACCTTTAATGGGCTATTTGTAAAAAAGCTACAATTATATTCTGATTACACCCCACTTGAAAGAAGTGCTATCTCGCATTGAACGAATGCTTGTTTGTACTAGTTAGATATATCCTACACTTTTAAGAAGAAAATTACAAACTTTTAGGATGTCAAAATAGGAAAAATAAAAGGTGAAAATAAAATATGATCGGTATAAGATTCACAAGAAGTTGCAAAAATTTTAAAAAAAATACTGATAATACAAATTTTTTGTGCAACTGCCGAAAAAGCCTTCAATGAATACCACAAATTTAGCTTAACCCCATCAATAAGAGGAGGAATCCTTATAGATGAGAGATTACATCATAAAATAATAATAATATTATTATATATAAATTAATGTGGTATAATATTATTAATAGAATAAAAATATTAAAAAATAAAATAATTAGGAGTAAAAAATAATATGGACCATGTAATGATTAATATTAAAACTATATATAACTTTGTATTATTATATAATTTATACAATTTTTTTTTTTATGTCTCTATCGTTATTGAAAAAACAAATTTCTTGGCAACAAAAAAACAATAGATGTATGATTGTATATTATGATTGTCTTGTTTGAAAGCCAGAAAATGAAAACTGCAAAAAATCAATTGTATAGAAACTGTTCTGTGGACCCTTCATGGTTTTTCTCTACAACTCTGAATTTTCCTATTGTTTCAATCGGCCCCAGGTTCTTGGGAGAGATTTGTGTTCCAAAATTTTGTTCTTTCTGACTTGTTAATCTCTTGCTGTTTAAAGTTGTTCCAAAATTTTTCAATAGAATAATTCTGAAAACTAACAATGAAATCCCGTTGCTGATGGAGAGTTTCAATAATTGTTTATATGTTTTATGTATCAACTAGAATAATTCTGTTTTATGTGTTTTTGTAATTGGGATTTTGAAGGTCTATTTATTTTTGAATTTTTTAATTATATACTATGATAATTCTGAGAAATAAAAAATTATTATGGTTTATCAGAGTTAGGTTTTGATTCTTACATTTTTGGGTTATAAACCCACCACGCTTTTACTATACCACTCTAATTAAACATAACATTATATGTCTTAAGCAACATTTATCACATTAAAATTATTAGGAATATTGCTCATTTTTCCTGGAAAGTTAGGAAATTTTTCTTGGAAAGCAAACACACCATCCTACACAAAACCTGAAAGTTTTATATCTATGAACAAAGCAAACACATAAAGCAAAAGAGCTCACTTCTTAAGTCAATGAAAAGAGTACTATAGAGTAGGACACAGACATTATTATTATTAACACAAAGGGGGAGAATCTTTTACGATGACAAGTCAACTAGCTTTTAGCCATGCCCACCATCAAAATACGTAAAAGAAAATTATAGACATACACAAAACAGAAGAGGCAAAAAAAAAACACTCTTAACCCTAACACTAGTTTTGATTGCTGATGATGCATGGCAGCTTTTCGAGATACCAACACATTTTGATTTTTTTTTTTTTTTGGTGGGTTAAAAGGTAAATTTGATTATTATCAGCAGACAAAAAGCACCCAGCAAACCTTCAAAAATAACGAAA
>JAVXUL010148114.1:0-14321 GCA_035590515.1 Trichilia minutiflora
TCTCTCTCTCTCTCTCTCTCTCTCTCTCTCTCTCTCTCTCTCTCTCTCTCTCTCTCTCTCTCTCTCTCTCTCTCTCCAGTAAAAAATAACAAATAATAATATATGGCCATGTCTTTAGCTTAAGCTATTGTGCAACTATTCACGAAAACAACCGCATCCGACAGTAATTGGAGACCTGCAGCAATAGTAAATTTAGTTGCTCGCCCTGCATTCCATTGCAGCTAGCTATACATGGCATATACATTTATTCAAGTGCCATGTGCTGATTCTGATTTTGGTATAAAAGATTTTCAGGACAGCTAGAAATTCACCTCATTTAGACACGCTACTTCAATTTAGTTGGATCCACTGACCATTTATTATTTGGGTGTAGAAATATAGCTAATGATACTGTTATATGTACAATAACTTGTGTAATTAAGCTTCAGCCAAACGCATAAGTCAATCAAATCTGGTTTAATATAGACTTTAGGTTTAACTTGCCATGGGTATTTTTTTGTTCTTCACGTGGATTATTGACTTTTTAAATACAATGTTTATATATATATATATATATATATATATATATATAACTTTTTTTAAGTGAATCGCATGTGTGCGTTAAAAGAATGACTTATTTAGATTAATACAAAGTATTCAGTCGAACCTTTAAAAGCTCTGCTAAAGTTTTTGCACTGCAAAAGTTTACTCCAGTTCCTTAAAATCCTAGAACCAACTAACCAGAAAAAAAGATTATGGGCTTTTCAATTTCATTGGTGGCTTCAATTTTTGGTCTTACCCTGCAGCTTTTTGTAGTTAATGGACAGCCTCTGGTTCCTGCAATGTTCATCTTTGGAGACTCTGTTGTTGATGCAGGCAACAACAACCACATCTACACCATTGTGAAAGCAAACTTTCCTCCTTATGGGAGAGACTTTGTTAATCACACACCATCTGGGAGGTTCTGCAATGGAAAACTAGCTGCAGACTTTACTGGTATAAATTCACATTACAATACATCCTTTTTATTTTAACCTATCTATTAATTTCTATATGAACATTTTCTCTAATGGTTTTGTTAAAAAACAGCTGAAAACCTAGGCTTCACTTCCTATCCACCAGCCTATCTCAGTAAAGAGGCTAGAGGAAATAACCTCTTGATTGGTGCTAACTTTGCTTCTGGTGCTTCTGGGTACTTTGAAACTACGGCTAAACTATATGTAAGAACTCCAATGAGAATCAAAAACAATCTTTTTCTTTTCTTTTCCAAGGGAATTAATGAAATCTATGCTTTGAATTTTGGTGTTTTAGCATGCAATCCCATTGAGTCAGCAGGTGGAATACTTCAAGGAGTACCAAACCAAGTTGCAGGAAATTGCAGGAAAATCAAATGCTTCGTCCATCGTATCAGGAGGAATCTACCTTGTTAGCTCAGGGAGCAGTGATTTTGTTCAGAACTATTACATTAATCCCCTGCTTTACAAGGTCTACACACCAGATCAATTCTCAGACATTCTCATTCAATCCTATGAAGTTTTCATTCAGGTCTGTGTCTCTGTCTCTTCTTTTACAGACTCCAACAATTCATTTTGAATGCAGCACCAGCAGAAGTTGAACAAATATTGTTAACAATTTGACATACAGAAACTATATGGTCTCGGAGCAAGGAAGATCGGCGTAACAATGCTGCCGCCTCTGGGTTGCCTTCCGGCTACCATCACCATCTTTGGTGAAGACAGCAATGACTGTGTGTCTAGGTTAAACAAAGATGCTGTTTCATTCAACAACAAACTGAATGAAACATCCCAAAACCTGGTTAAAAAGCTTTCAGGCCTCAATCTGGTTGTCTTAGATATCTATCAACCTCTATATGACCTTGTCAACAAACCTTCCGAAAATGGTAAGTGGTGAAGTTAATTAAATTTTTTTTCTTTTTTAATGTGCGGTTTTTGAAATTCATTAAAACTTTTGTTCCTCTTTCAGGATTTGCAGAATCAAGGAGAGCTTGTTGTGGAACTGGGTTGGTTGAAAGTTCTTTCTTGTGCAATAAGAAATCCACTGGAACATGTGCTAATGCATCTGAGTATGTTTTCTGGGATGGCTTTCATCCTTCGGAGGCTGCTAACAAAATTTTAGCTGATGATCTTCTCACAAGCGGAATCTCTCTGATCTCATAATTAGTTTCAATTCCTCGATACTATGAATATGAATATGTTGCCATATCATATGGATGGATGGTGTAATGTTGAAGTAACTCTCGGATTAATTATGTTAATGTAATTTTGTGTATGAATAAGATTGATTAATTTACATGTAATTATTATTATTATTATTATTATTACTATTATTTGTTGACGCTTGAAATTTTAATGGAGGAAGACTTCAAACACCACACATATTTTTTCTTCTCTTAATAACATAAGATTGACAAAATTTGTCTCGGATTGATAAAAACTCCGTATTAACAGCTTTCTAGTCAACTTAAAGACCAAAGAATAATGATAAGAGAAAAACTCAATTGGTCGGAAAACTCTTCCGACACTGAAGTCAATTATGGTTTTTTTTAGAGAGGAAAATAAAAATAGTAATAAAAATAACAGAATTTTAGTAAGTAGAGAGCGAGCCATCATCTGCCCAATCCCCCTTTGTTTTTTAACCTTTTAAAATATCTCTGGCATGTGTAAGGTGACTCTTTATCTCTTAAAATATAGTCATGTGAGATAATTATGAAGTGAATTGATGGGACACGTGTATAAGATGGCTATTTATTCCCTAGAATTTAACTTTATATATGCCTTTTCAATGGTTGTATACTTGCTGCATG
The DNA here is from genome assembly GCA_035590515.1 of Trichilia minutiflora. Classification (NCBI taxonomy): domain Eukaryota; kingdom Viridiplantae; phylum Streptophyta; class Magnoliopsida; order Sapindales; family Meliaceae; genus Trichilia; species Trichilia minutiflora. The sequence continues at coordinate 2,804 of JAVXUL010148114.1, forward strand.
ATACGATGACAAGTGGTTAATAGGTGCACTACTCCAGAGGTTGCCACATGTTCTTAGGAGTTGGCATATGTTATTGGGATTTGATACATCCTTATGTTCTAACTACTTTTAAATTCAACACTTCACCTCAAGATCTTGATTATGGATGATCTTGGGATCACAATTTTTAGGACTCTTAGTATATTTCCCCTACACAAAGATGACCTTAAGGTCATAATTATGGATGAGCTTAAGATCTCGATTTCAAGGATGTGGCTGATTTTGAGGCCACGATCTTTGCTTTTGGTTAGATGTAGATAACCTCAAGGTCATGATTATGGATGAAACCCTAAATGAATCTTGTTATGGCCAAATGTTCTTAGAAAAAGAGAAAGCTTGAATCCTTTTCAATTTTGAAAAATTAAATTAATTTTTTTAAAATAAAAGTTTGATCCATATTTATATGCATACATATAATGACCTAATTGCCCCTTATCATATGGGTTAAAGATAAATGAGTTTCAAAAATTATCTAACAAATTTTATAATTGCGATATGCATAATGACACTCCTATTAAATCTTTTAATGTTAAACTTGTCCTAAAACTAGTCAAGCCACGTTTAACTAACATTAATTAATTTTATTTATATTGTCTAATTAATAGAATATTATAACTTACTCTAAGTTATATTTAAGTCAATTTATCAAGTTCTCAATTCTATTAAACTATTTAACATATAATTGATTTATATTTTTCGATCAAATATTATCTCCGAGAGTGCTAACCCTCATACAGATAATATTTATTCTCTCTCATTTAGCAAGAAAACATATGATTAGTAGTTGTGACCTTTTAGGTTTATTATAGTGTTAGTCATGAGTCGAATCAATCTCATCAACCCTATTTCAAACTCTTCAAATGCTCAACGACTATGATTAACATCTAGACTATAGTCCCTAAACCACAATAAAAAAAATCTTCATCAAATTGATTAGTTCTAATTACACATAACATGTGAGTCATATTCCTCTGTTGTCTAATCTCGACTAAGTTAGGACTCATAAGTCATCGTTTAATCCCAATTAAGTCAGAGCTCATAGTAAGTCAAAAACCTTAAATTCAGTGTTTATTTAAATTATCAATCATTACATGTTAAACTTGTCATTACGAACTCTTTTACATGACGTTTGTCACTATTTGACCAGGATTTAGTACTTCAGTCATTTACTAATGTCCAATATGAGAACTTGAATCTAAATCGAATCAACAGTAATTGAGAATCCTATATATCGAGCCAACAGATCCCATCTTGACAATCATTCACATCCTTATATAAATAACCTATGACTCAAACGACTTATGATACAAGATATAATTAGTCTTATACATATATATCATATGATTCATGTATATTTATATCAAATAACAACTATGACGTATCAAGCTAAAGGAGTACTTCACATATTAATACAATTAAATAACAAATCATTTATTGCATACATTCTGTGTGATTCGTCATTTCTTTAGTCACATTCGAAAAACAGTTCTCTAACTATTAATCAATACTAATTTTTTAGTGACATGATTTTCATTATGACCAACATTAATATCATCTTATGATATTCATCGAAGATATTCAGTGTATCTATTATGCAATATTGATGCTTAGTTGATATTACGTATATAGAGAACATTTTAGATAATCCAATTATCTAAACATTTAAATGTATTGTAAGACCCTACTTTCACAAATAATCATACGAGTTCTTGTTACACATAAGATATACAACTTATATACTGAACATAGTATATCCTTTATGATCATTCCAAAGTTAGAGCATAATACATTATATGTCATTTTGGCAAAATCTCAAATATAATACATCTTATCATAATATAATATATTATAAATACCTTAATCACCTGATAATAAATAGTAAGGGGTGAGCTACCTATTCAATAAATAAATAAACATTATACTATACCATGCATTTTTAAACTATAGTTACACATAAAGTTAAAATTCTAGACAATTGTACCCTTTACATCAACCATGCTCATCATTTGTAACAATCAACTATCCGGTACAAAAGAACATAACATTCCCTCATACTATACAATACATACCATTGTTCCATGCTTAATCAAAGTCATATATATATATATATATAATGCACTACACACACATTCCTCATCATATTCTACATATTCTATTCACATCATATATATTCCTAGAGCATTGTTTTAGTCAAAACATTAGTTAGGCAATCATATTCATGTATACAACATCAATTTATCGTTTATAATTTTTTTTAGTCTTCTCGGGCCCTATAATAATCATTTAATGCATCATTAGAAAACTAAAAATTTCATTAAAAATAATTATTAAAAAAATAATTATTATCTAATGCATATTAGAAATAATATTAAAATAATAATTTCATGAAAATTAATAACATAATAATTATCTAACATCATTAGAAAAATAATAATTATCTAATATGAGTTATCTAATAATAATTATCTAACATCAAAACTCATAACATCAAAAAAAATAATTATCAAAACTCAATCTCAACAATTATTATCTATCTACCAATATTTTAAACTAATTCTCCATATTTTAAATAATTGACGTAATTTTATATACCACCACCCTTACTCAAATAATAATATCTATTTCATTTAAAAAGAAATTTTATCACCATATTAATCAAACTCAATCTTCGATATACACCAAAGCCCCTCTTCCAATTATTTTATAATTCATAACCTTTTACCAATATTTCAATCATCAATTACATACATCAAATTAATCTATTTACTAATTTCTTACACGAAACCCTATTATCAAAATTTAAATTCTCACAACAACATAACTAAATTAATAATAAAACTACAAAAATAAAATCAATAAAATAAAACTTACAATTTTTTTCACTTATCTTTCTTCCCTTTCCTTTTCCTTCTTTCTTTATTTCTTTTTTTTTCAATTCCTTCTTCTTTCCCTTCCTCTTTGTCGTCCCTTCTCTCCCTCAATTCCCACGATTTTGTTCGCTTCAATTGGAAAATGTCATTTTTTTCTAATTTCTTATGAATTTCAAAAATCAATGAATGACTAAGATTAACTCTAGCAAATCTAAGGGTCACCCATTATGCCACATATTTTTCAATTTACATGGCTAAAATTAAGCCAACATTTAAACCAAATACATTGTCCAAAATGTGCCAAAAATATAGACAAATGGATGACTTTGATTTAAAGAAAAAATAAATGGGCTTAAATTTTTATTTGGGATTAAACCAAATCCATGGCCTAATCTCCACTCTTGGGTTTAAACCAAAGTACATGAGTTTAAAAAAAACCATTGGACTTAATAAAGTTATTGAATTTAAAATTAACTTCTCAACTTAAAGCCCATTTAAGCTAATTTCTAACTTAGTCTCTAATCTAAATTAACTCCATTTCCTTTTCAAAATTCCCAAAATCTTGTTCTGATAAAATTTTAAGACCATAATTTAATTATCAATCAAATCTTATGTTATTTAAAATTTATTAAATAAATATAATTCAAAATCACAAAATTAAAATTTTCAAAACATCACAACTATTATAACATGCATATGAATGAATAACGTAATGTCATGCCATTGCACCTAAAATAGATTTAAGGTATTTTAAAAGAATAGGCATTACATATATACTCTATTTATTAATATGATAAGAAAGAGAAAGTAGTATACACATATAAATAAAAACAATTTCTTTATTGATAATATAAAATACATATTATACAGTTATTCAATACAAAATACTTTGAAACTGACAGTATGAATGTTTTCCAAGGTATATTACACTAACAAACTTATACTTGCATTAAAACCATTCGTTTTTATATCTTATACCTATCTTTTTAAAATGCTGATCTTACTGTTTTAGTGTCATGACGCTGTCTGTTAAAGATATCTTCTGTATTATTATTTCTCTATACTAATAAATTCTCTTAAAATGTAATATTTACACTAAATATGCTTACATTTTTGGTGTGTTCTCGGTTCTTTTACTTATGCAATAACACCAGTATTGTCACAGAATAAACTTATTAGATAATCTTTATCAGGAACCATACTAAGTTCATACATGAATTTTTACATCCAAACAGCCTCTTTTATCATTTTTAAAGTAGTAATATATTCAGTTTCTGTAGTAGAGTCAGTTGTTATTGTCTATTTATAATTCTTCTAACTCATAGTCCCTCCATTACAAAGGAAGATGAAACTATACGTAAAATTTCAATTATCCATATTTTATTGAAAATTTGAGTTTGAGTACTCATGGATGTTCAACTTTTGAGCTCTATAACTCATAACCAAATCGTTAATCTTTCTAAAATACTTAAAGATTATTTTCACTGTCGACCAGTGCTTCTTCCTATGATTGGCCTGATATCTACTAGTAACACTTACAGCATAAATTATATCAAATCCTATAGCATACATTAGACTATCAATAGCTAATATATAGGACACTTTATGCATTCATTGATACTCTTTATTGGTCTTTGAACCTATATCTTTAGAAAGCTAAATACTATAATTGAAAGGTAAGAGACCACTTCTAGAATTATTTATGCTGAATCTCTTTAGCATCTTTTCAATGTATAACTTTTAAGATAATCCAATTATCGTTTTTGGTCTATCTTTATAAATCTGAATCTTGAGAATATAGATTGTATCTCCCATATCTTTCATGAAGAAAGTTCTAGATAACTAAACTTTTACTTTTATCATCATGCATACATCATTACCCATGAATAATATATCATCTACATACAATATCAAGAATATAACAGTATAATCTTTAATCCATTTGTATATATACGGGTCATCTAGATTCTTGATAAAGTCAAATGATTTGACTATCTTATCAAATTAGATGTTTTAGCTTTTGAAGACTTATTCTAACCTATAAATAAATTAATGTAACTTGTATTCCTTATTTGGCTCACTTGGGAGTATAAACTCAATAGGCTATTTCGTAAATAGATTTTTCTTAATAAAACTATTGGAGAATCCTATCTTTACATCCATCTATCAAATTTCATAACTATAGTAAGTAGCTATGGCTAGCATAATCTAGATGAATTTTATTATAATAATAGACGAGAAGGTCTTCTCATAATCTAACTTTTGTTTTTTAGTGTAACCTTTTGTAACTAACTGTACTTTATAGGATTTTATCTGTCTATCTTTATCAATCTTTATCTTGAATATCTACTTACAGATAATGAAAACTATTCCCTTTGAAGGATTAATAAGTGTCCAGACTTAATTCAGGTGTATGGATTCTATTTTAGAATTCATCGTCTATAGTCATTTTTTTTAATCTCTATCCAAGATAGTCTCTTCATATGTTCTCGAATTATCACCACAATCTATTTCTTCTACTAGGTAAGATTCAAAATCTTGCTTATTAAGAAATCCATTAGAAAATTTAGGAACCCTAATAGCTTTCTAAGCTAGAATCGGATTAACTGATATACAAGACTATTTGCTGAACTCTTTAACATCAATATCATTTGCTCGAGTTTTTGAGAATTCTTCCTTCAAGTCGATTTCTCTATCCGCACTACTTTTGTCAAGAAACTCTTTCTCTAAAAAGTGAGTGTTCCTACTAATCAAAACTCTTTGACCAAAAGAAAAGTTGAAGTATTATTCTAAACTATCTTTAAAATATCCTATGAATTGATCCATCTCTGATTTATCGTCAAGTTTATTAGATTTATTCTGCTTGACATACGCTGGATTATCTCAGACCCTCATATAATTAAATATGGATTTCTTTTTACTTTGTAACTCATACAAAATTTTTTAGACTGAGTTTGATAAAACTATATTTAGAATATATGTAGTAACTTATAAAGTATTTCAACACAAATATAATGGTAAGTCCATAAAATTAAACATTAATTGTACCATGTCTAATAAGATATAATACCTCCTTTTTGACATACTATTCATGTTATGCCCTAATCCGTGGATCTCACATGTGACATCCGTCACAAACTCCCAAGGTATATTCAACCACACAGAACATATCCTGAGCCTGTAAGGCCTTTACAGAATCTATTTTCAAAAATATTTATGCAACACTTTCAATACAATTTCAATCAAACACCCAAACTTTAAAATGAATTTCTCAATCAAATCCCAAACACTTCAAAATATATATATACAAATTATTTCATAAAATGATCATCCAAATATAATTCTGTGGAATCGATTTATCCAAAATATAATTCAAACAAATTTTACAAATTCTTTTATAATCCATAGAAAAATAAATAAACAACATTTCAAATTTGTAAAGGTAGATCCAGTGCACTACAATTTGATATAAGTGAATCAAATCTCGAAAGTATACCTAATACCCTTAACAACTGGAGCAATCACCACCCGACTAAAGAACGTATCTTCTTGTCTACCATGAAACTGAAGAGTGAAGTGTGTGTGTGTGTGTGTGTTGAGTATACGAAAATATACTCCATGAGTGAACTAAGAATATAGATAAATAAATAAACAAATAATATTCCATTTGAAATAGAAAATATAAGTCAAATACTTCGTAAAGCATTTTATTGAAAAATATCTCTTTTAGTTGGAAAACATCTAAAGAATATATATCGAAAATCATTGGACTAACTTCCTTTCCCGACGATTATCTTGGCCTTGGATATTCCGAGACTGTCAGTGGATTTTATATACAGATAAAATATGCTATTTATAAAAATTTATTTTTGAATGTAGAGAATAAAACATGTATATTTTAGTTATATAAAAATAAGTCTATCATCGACGTTCGCCTCGAATTAGCCATGTGGTGACATCCGTGCTAATCCGACGAGACTCACAAATGGTTAAATCATCACTCATGATAATAATAATATACATCATACATCTCTCTCACATGCGAAGTCTCCACTCACCTAGGTGATCTCTCTCTTCAGGTCAATCCTAGGCTACCACCAATAGCTACTGTGAACATACATGTCCTCATGACCACCATCACCAACAGTATCCTAGCCCTCATAGCCGACATCACAAATATGCATATCAAAATTTGGCCCATAGCCATCATTTATGTAATATATATATATATATATATCAAGCAAATCTAATCCATCATATAAATTGTATCTCATTTCAAAATCATATGAAAACATATACGTATATACACATTTTCATATAAACAGAAGTAAAATTCATAACCACATATAAAATTCTTGCACGTCATTATAATTAAACCAAAACGAGTTTTAAATAAAATATCAAAATAGAAATAGTCCACTCACAGTTTAGGAAGGGTATACACTCCCTAATTTTCTCGTTCTTTGGCACGTCACGCGGATTCCTTGTTCGCATATCGTCGCCTAAACACATGTATCATAACATATCAATATACATTTCTAAATCTTGAATGAAACTCGTATGCGTGTAATGAATGCTAACTCGGGTTTCTAAAATCGATTGATATGCAAAATTAACTTAATCCCTGTTATTTACTCAATTATCTATATATATTACTACCATGAACACACATTTAGGCTAAACTAACATATTTCGACTCGTTTTTACGAAATTAATGAGTAAACCCCATAGGCTCATCAAAACAATAACTTGGTTACTATTTATACCTAACTAAAATTTTTAAATTCGCATTCAAAACTTCCTAACGATTTACCCAACCTTACTACAATCTAAATAATGTGTAATAACCACAATGCATACAATAAAACTAGCAAAAATCATCTAGATAAACAATAAAATCTATACGAATGAAAATTGATAAAACACGAAATGAAGGCTAAAGACAGGTTAGAAATAATGTTACTAACCTCGTAGAATCGTTGGTTTGCTTCAATTTCGCTCTGAAGCTGAAAAATTCCAAAATATATGTTGGAAACCCTAGCTCCCCTTTTTGTTTTCTGTGTTTCTATCATCAAATTGATGCTCCTATGAAGTTAGAAATGAAAAATGTGGATGATAGGTGAAGAAAAATCAAGAATGTGGCAAGAATTCGGGTGAGAGGTAGAGAGAGTAGGGAGAGAACGTACGTGAGGGAGAGGGAGAGGAGAAGGGGAGGAAGAAAAGAAGAAGAAAATTGTGAAATCTGAGGCCTTGGCCCCCTATTTATAAAAAAGACAAAATTATCATTTTGCCCTTAAGTAATGTAAAGGATAATCTTCTAGAAGAGGGTAAAAATCATCTTTTTGCACCCGTTCGATCGAACAAATTAGAGTTCATTCGAACAAACTACCTACTTCGGTCAAACGAAGTAAGGGTCGTTTGAACGAATCCTTCGACACTTTGAAAAGTCAGGGGACTTCTATTTCACCGTTCGAACGAATCCTTACTCGTTCGAACGAGATAAGCATCTTGACTGAATGAATATGTCTTTCGATCGAATGAATCTAAAGTTACAAATTTTTCAAGGAGTCTTTAAAACGTTGGTCGAATGAATCACCCTATTTGATCGATCGAACTCGTCAAAATAAAAAATTCATTTGAATCTTTCATAGATTAGAAAATATCATTAGGATCCCACTTAAAATAAAACTAATATTTAATTACGTTGACATCCCTACGTTTACGACCCCAAAACTCTATCTTAACCACCTTAAATTCTCAAAACAATAATATAGTCATAATGGCGTGTCAACTATGTACGATGCGAGTACAGTGTACACGTACAATAAAAATATAAAATTATCGATATGTCCTTAAAATCTAGGCATGGGGCTCACAATTCAACTGAGATGTCATACCTGATCCAATACTTATCAACGATATTATCCGTATTGGCCCAACCTTTGGGGCCTCACGATTTTATTCTTAGAATGGGTTATCACAAGGACTTCCCAAGAGGTCACCCATCTTTGTACTACTCTCACCCAAGCACGTTTAATTGCGTAGTTCTTGGAAATAAACTATCACCCATCCTAAAAGACCTCGTTGATAACTTGGTTCTAACTCTACATATATAACTCAGTAACTTTCTCTTCCATTCTAATGTGGGATTCGGTTCATTCCTGTCCCCTGCCATCCTAGAAGTCTGCTAGAAGCAACCTTTGCTCAGGCTCTCTCGCCTCGGAGTCACTTCTCGCCCTCATCGGATCGGGATATTATAGGCCCAACAACTTTTATCTGTTCGTCCCCGAACCACCACCATTGTATTGGAGGAGTTGGCTCTAATACCATACTATTGCCCCGATTCAATACTTGTTAACGATATTGTTCGCTTTGGCCCAACCCTTGGAGCCTTACGGTTTTGTTCTTGGAATGGGTTATCACGAGAACTTCTCAAGAGGTCACCCATCTTGGTACTACTCTTGCCCAAGCACGCTTAACTGCGTAGTTCTTGAAAATAAACCACAGCTCATCTCAAAATACCTCGTTGACAACTTGGTTTCAACTTTACATATAGCCCAATAACTTTATCTCCCATTTCAATGTGAGATTTGATTCATTTTTGCCCCCTACCATCCTAGAAGCCGCTCTTTGCTCAGGCTCTTTCGCCCTGACATCACTTCTCGTCCTCATAGGATCAGGATGTTACAGGCCTATCTGCTTTCGTCTGATTCATCCGCGAACCACTACCATCGTACTGGAGGAGAGATGGCTCGTATACTATACTATCGTACTCGGTACTCGGTTCAATACTTATCAACGATATTATTTGCTTTGGACCAACTTGTAAGCCCTCATGATTTTGTTCTTGGAATAAGTTATCATGAGGACTTCTCAAGAGGTTATCCATCTTGCTACTACTCTTACCCAAGCATACTTAACTGCGTAGTTCTTGAAAATAAACCACTACCCATCCCAAAAGACCTCGTTGACAACTTGGTTCCAACTCTATATATAGCCCAGTAACTTTCTATCCTATTTCGATGTGGGATTTGATTTATTCCTACCCCCTGTCATCCTAGAAGCCTGCTAGAAGTCGCTCCTTACTCAGGCTCTCTTGCCTCGATGTCACTTTTCGCCCTCATTGGATCAGGATGTTACATGAGATGTATATGGAGGAGTAATTTGTGAGATAATTTTATTTTCTTTTAAGATTTCTAAAACTCAGTACTTAAGTATTCACCTCCATGATTCGATCATAAAGCTTTAGTACTTTTTTCTATCTATTTCTTAACTTCATTATTAAATTCTTTAAAATTTTAAAGGATTTAGATTTATATTTCATTAAATACACATACCCATATCGATGCAACTCATCAATAAAGATAATGAAAAACTCAAGTTCTCCTCTGACCATTATACTGAATTATCCATATATATTTGTATATACGAGATCCAAAAGATTTTTAACCCTCTCCCCTTTACTTTTAAAGAGAGATTTGATCATCTTTCCTCAAAGACATGACTCATAGGTTAAATAGAATTTTAAACCGATTAAAATCAATATTTCACTAGATCCGAACTAATTAAGTCATCTATATCTAATATGACCTAATATGTAATATCATAGATACTTAAGATTTGTGTCAACATGAATTCTTTTATTATTAATGGAAGAAACTGAATAATTATTATTTAGTTTTAAAACATACAAACTATTGTATTAATAACTTTGCTAATCAATATATTTTTAAAATGTATAATACATTTATTTCTATTAAACTATACAAGATAACCATTATTATATAATACAGACATAGAAATAATATTCCTTGTTATTGAAGCAAAATATAATACTCATTCCAGTCTCAAAATATATCTTATCAAGAATCTCAACTCACATGTCTTAATAGTCTTTGTAGCAATCATTACTCCATTTGCTATTCTTAGCACAATGTTATCACGTGATAATGCGAAACTATTCTACATCGCCTGTATAGAAACACATATTGATATCTTTAAGTTATTTTTGATGATTAAATGGAATAATTAATTTTTTATGTTATATTATTTTTGATAATGCCAAAATAAATAACAAGTAACAAAAATGTATACATGTGATAATTCGATTAAATTTACTTGATAAATGAACACATATAAGTCACTTGCTTTCTTGGAAAATGTATATGTTTTGACAGGTGAGAAAAATGTGAAGAAACCATCAAGAAAAGCTCACCAAGGCACAAACGTATCGATACGTTGCTCAAACGTATTGATATATTTTAGTCACAGTACAAAATAAAAGCCCGAGTTCCAGAACCTTGCACTTAATCGTATCGATACCTTTGGTCTGCACTCAAACATTTTAGAACCTTTTCATCAAACGTATCGACACCCTGGAAGACTGATCAAACGTATCGATACCTTAAGGCTTAACGTATTGATACCCTGGAAGACTGATCAAATGTATCGATACCTTAAGACTTGATCAAGCACCCTCTTCTCTAATGTATCGATACCCCTGAATTTTCTTCAAACGTATCGACACCCTGTGGACAAGATTAAGCACATTCATAACAGACTTCATTTTATTTACGTTAAAGTGTTCCGATACAATTGGGAAACATATC
>JAVXUL010148125.1:0-14318 GCA_035590515.1 Trichilia minutiflora
AAGCATGTCACCATGGGGTGCACCAGTGCTATTTGTGAAAAAGAAGGATGGTACATTGAGGCTCTGTATCGATTACAAACAGCTCAATCGAGTGACCATCAAGAACAAGTATCTATTGCCAAAGATAGATGATCTGTTTGATCAATTGCAAGGTGCGAGTGTATTTTCCAAAATTGATTTGAGATCGGGATATCACCAGCTCAGGATTAGAGAGGATGATGTCCACAAAACAATATTCAGAACTCAATATGGCCATTATGAGTTTTTGGTTATACCATTTGGATTAACAAATGCACCTGTAACTTTCATGGATTTGATGAATCGGGTTTTTCACCCTTATTTATACAAGTTTGTCATTATATTTATAGATGACATACTTGTGTATTCGAGAATAAGAGAGAACATGCTCAGCATCTTAGGGTAGTTCTTCAGACCTTGAGAGAGAGATAATTGTATGCTAAATTCTCTAAGTGCGAGTTTTGACTTAGAGAGTAAACTTCTTGGGGTATATTGTGTCAGGCAGTGGGATACTTATGTATCCAAAGAAGATTGAGGCTATAGTTTAGTGGGAATAACTAAAGAATGTTATAGAAATCCGTAGCTTTTTGGGGCTAGCGGATATTATAGGAGATTCGTAGAAGACTTCTCCTTGTTGGTTGTACCATTGATGAGACTCACAAGAAAGGAGGCTAAGTTTGAGTGGGTTGATCAGTGTAAGCAGAGCTTTCAGACTCTGAAGAATTATCTTATGTTGACACTGATTTTGATACTCCCTACGCCAGGAGGTGGATATATTATATATAATGATGCCTCAACTGTGTATTAATATAGTATGAGAGGGTTATAGCTTATACTTCTCGACAGTTGAAGAAGCATAAAGAGAACTATCCTATCTATGATCTCGAGCTAGCAGCAGTGATTTTTGCATTAAAGATATGGAGGCATTACTTATATAGGGAGCAGTGTCAGATATTCACTGATCATAAGAGCCTCAAATATTTTCTTATGCAGAAAGAGCTAAATTTGAGACAAAAGAGGTGGTTAGAATTGATTAAGGATTATAACCTAATCATTGACTATCACCCAGGAAAGGTTAATGTGGTTGCTGATGCTTTGAGTAGAAAGACTTCAACCAATTTGGCTCATATTCGCACTACCTACATGCCTTTACTGATAGATCTGAGAGTGATGGGAGTATCACTAGGGTATGATAAGGTTGGAGCATTGATGACTAGCTTTGTGATCAAGCCTACCCTAGTTGATCAGATCAGATAGAGCTAGATATCAGATAGTGAGTTGGTCAGAGCTTACCAGGAGATTAGAGATGGCAAGGAGAGTGACTTCTATTTCACTCAGGATGGGACCTTGATTTTCAAAGGTTGGGTATGTGTACCCAATGACAGAGGGTTGAGAGAGGCTATCTTAGAGGAGGCTCATAGTTCTGCATTTGCTATGCATTTGGACAGTACTAAGATGTACCGTACTATTAGAGAGAGTTACTGGTAGTCAGGAATAAAACAGGATATAGCCCAGTTTATGGCTAGATGTTTGACATGTCAGTAGGTAAAGGCTGATCACCAGAGACCTGCAGGGACTTTACAGTCTCTACCTATACCTAAGTGGAAGTGAGAGTATATTACCATGGATTTTGTAGTCGGGTTGCCTCAGACTCAGGCGGGCCACGATGTAATATGGGTGATTATAAATCGACTCACTAAATCAGCTCAGTTTCTGCTAATTCGAATGAATTTCTCCTTGAAGGAATTGTCTAAGTTATATGTTTCAGAGATTGTCAGGCTGCATGGAGTACCAGTTACTATAGTATCAGATTGAGATTCTCGTTTTATGTCTCAATTCTAGCCTAGACTTCAAAAAGCTATGGGCACTCAATTGACTTTTAGTTCTGTATTTCACCCTCAGACTGATGGACAGTCAAAAAAGACTATCCAGACGCTAGAGGATATGCTTTGAGCATATGTTATTGAGTTCTCAGGCAGTTGGGATACGCACCTATCATTGATAGAGTTCGCATATAATAATAGTTATCAGGCTAGCATTGGGATGACGCCTTATGAGATATTGTATAGTAGAAAATACAGAACCCCAGTATGTTGGGATGAAATTGGTAAGAGAAAACTCGATGGTATCGAGTTGATTGAGATCACCACTGAGAAAGTCAAGATTATCAGAGAAAGATTGAAAGCAGTCCAAGATAGACAGAAATCCTATGCTGATACTCAGAAGAAAGCATTGGAATTTCAAGTAAGCGATCAAGTTTTCTTGAAAGTATTGCCTTGGAAAGGGATTATCAGATTCAAGAATCGAGGGAAGTTACATCCTCGATATATTGGACCCTTTGGCATTCTGAAAAGGATAGGCTCAGTAGCCTATAGATTAGATTTGCCATCGTAGCTGAGTCGGATACATGATGTCTTTCATGTATCTATGCTCAAGAAGTATATGCCAGATCGCACATACTTGAGACACCACCGGTTAATTTAAGAGATGATCTTAATTGTGTGATACAACTGATGAGGATACTTGATTGGTAAGAGCGGATCATAAGGAATAAGACTATTTCGATGGTGAAAGTCTTGGGACAGAGTGCCACAGTTGAGGAGATGAATTAGGAGCCAAAGAGTCTGATGAGACAGCAATACCCACACCTTTTCCAGTGAGAAGGTATGTATTTAGTCCAAAAGAAAGATCCTTATATTTTATATGTGACGTATGTTTTATTTTCATTATTGTTTATTCTGTAGAGGCTACAGTTTCTTCTCCTAATAATGGATAACAAGTGAGGTATTTCAAAATACCTTTATTTGATTAATAGGGGTAAAGAAAAGCTGTATGTCTTAGTATACTCTTTTGTTGTTGCTTATCATATACGTCATGTAAAATTTTGATGAAAAAATTCATATAAGGAGGGGAGAATTATAAAATCCGTCCCTTAGGGTTATGGGCATTATTATAAAACCCTCACGAGTTTCTGTACATGTAATAGTATTTAGATCATGCGCGAGAGAATGTAATAACTTGAAATCATTTTGGAAGAAGATGTGTGATCTAGAATATGATGTCATTTTTTAAGAGCTCAAAGAGAGCTTTTTATTGATACATTATGGGTTCCATGATGATATTCGAGCCAAATGGTTATTTGAAGTGATAATACTCGGAAGGAAGACTAAAAGCAAAGGTATCAATTGTTAGTATATGCCCTAATATCCAATGATGAGTTTGGATATTTATTTATTATGTATCATGATATTTTTATATTAATATATTTTATTCTATTATTACATATTTGTGTATCTAAATAAATGTAATAATGTCCTTAGAATAGTTGGCTTAATTAGTTAAGTACTATTTATGATGAATATAATGGTAGAGGATAGTATGTGAATATGTATATGGATAACTGATATGAGAAGGCAATGGATGGATGTTGTTGTGTAGTGGCCGGGTTGGCCCCTTGCTTGTGATAATATAGAATTATTGTGAATCCTTGATTATCATGAATGTGAGGCTAAAGGCCTATTGTGATTATACTTGTTGATTTTATGATATTGTGATTATGAGGCTAGAGGCCAATTTTATATATGTTTGTGAATGTGACATAATTGAGTATAATGACCGGGGTGCCATACTTGTTTTATGTTTTGGCCTTGTGAGCTACCAGTTACTCGATTTGTCCTCATGGGTCATTGAGATTGATTTATGACTTTGTGTGCCATATTATTGACTATATGTGGGTGAAGATTGTCTATATAGCTCATGTGGAGTGGGTGAAATCTAATAGACCTCGGAGTGTGGATTTACCATATAGTCTAAGGTGGGATGGGTGGAATCCACATGTCCAGGCTAAAGCATACTAGCCTTATACTGATATGATAGTATTCTAACTAGGGTCGGATCAGCCATACAGCTCTGAGGGAGTGGATAGGATCCTATAGACCGAGGGATATTATATATAGGCACACATACCCAATCAGGATTGTAGATTAGCCATACAACTCTGAGGGAGTGGATGAGATCCTATAGATTGAGAGGATATACATATTTGATGTTATATTGATTTTTTAGACATGTATACTTGATTTTATGATTACGAAGATTTTTCATAATCAACGTATGGGCCTCTGATTTTTGTTTTTGTGTATTTGTCTACTCACTGAGTATTTTTTCAAATACTCGCTCCTCACTTTTCATTTCAGGTTAGGATAGTCGGGCACAACATATTATAGTTGAAGCGAGACTTCAGTGCAGTTTTCAGATACTCGACTCAGGTTTTTACTTTATGGTCCATTGAATTGAAAAACATTTGTAATAAAGTGATTTAATGTATTTGGCTTGGCCAATAATATTTTGTAATATATTTTGAGAAAATACAGATATTTAATATATTTTTGATTGAAAATCTTCTATTTTATACTATTTTATTTAAAAATCCGTTTGAAAAAAGGTACTAATGCCTTGCGGTTCAGGAGTGAATTCTAAGTGATAGGATATATTTCTGGGATTCGCGACAATTGTCACGTGGCTGACTAGGGTCGGGACGTGACATCAGGAGCCCTTCACCACTAACAAATGAGATCTTATACCTGTTTGACCTTCAAAAAACCCAAACTAATACCTCGAGTGGTATTATTTATAAGTTCATCCTGGCATCATGTTTCTAATAAAGGAAAACCTGTCCTACAATAAAGACTAGAAAGACTGATGATTGTTTTTCAAGTGAGGCTTAGGACAAAGCATCATAAGGTGTTATTCCCATGACCTTTAGAGATACAGGTAAACTTTCTTTCTGATTCGCCTTAATATTAACTTGTGAGGGTGGAGTCAAGTTCATTACTAACTATCTTTTTGATTTATATAAAAGTGAGTTACGAGTGGCCTCACCTCTTAAAAGCATTCTGAGGACATTGAAGCTCCCCTCAAAGAATATCAATAAACTTGTCTCAATGGAATATTTGTTCCGATCAAGTTTGGTAAAGGTAACAGTGCTCAAGAGCTAGCTCACAAAGAGTAATAACAAAATGAGCAAAGTTAAGTGCCATATCCTCTTACTTTAACCTTACCTTCATTTATTTTTACATCATGCTAACCCATTAGACCATTTTTATTATAGTATGTAGCTCCCAATACTGAGAAACCCCAGGAAGAGAAGAAACAATAAGCAATTGGGGGTAGTATGATGTTCTTAAGCTTTCTGCAAGCTAAATCAGGCTTTTTTTCATCCACAACTAGGACATTCATTCAACATTAAATAAAAAACCAAGCAACTTGAAAGGTTACTATTCTAATCCAACAACTGTAGGATTGACCTTGAGTATCACCCAATGAAGACTTGGTGGTTACTATACTCCTGAAACCTGTAAATACAGAAAAATCTCAAAGTTATGTCGGTTGTCCAATAAAGAAATTCTGATACCTAAGTCAATGGATGGTAAGACAGCAGTAAAATAAGGAATAGAATAGGAAGAATGAATAAAAGGATTTTTTTTCTATATTAACACCCCTATGTATGTAGAGGTAAAGGGTGGAGAAGAAGATGAACAGTAATGACAAAGATTAATAGATGTTAATCTCCTCCTCGTTAGATTTAACTTTCTTTTAAAAGAATAACTATTGTATTTTGTAAACTTTTTCACATGGGCTCTTGAAGAATGGGATTGATAGATAGCTTATTACAGAAAACTGACATATACTATAAGATTTATTGATTATCAAGGAATCATTGCATTGTCCTTCTATTGTTTTGATTATTTACACGTAAAGGGTTACTAGATGAGTAGTTAAACCATGTAAATATTGATAAGAGACATACTTATAATGCTTGACACGTGACCTCTATCATCGTACTCTTATTTTTAATATTATTGATTTATAGTGATCGAAAAATGAGTTAGAAATAAAGGCTTCTAACTCAGTGAGAAAAATCTTGAGACTCTATCCAGACATGCCTCTAAGTGTTATTAAAATATCTGTCTTGAAATATTATGAATAGTCTCGCTCATGTTGGGTTAAAATTGATAACTTCGATAAGACTCTAGCCTTGAAAACATAAAGCTTAGATGGGTTCTTATTCTTGACCAATTAGCAAGTATGATGATGTGGTTAGAATAATGAAATAAATGAATGTTTACATTTGTTAACTAGAAAGAGTCTTTAGCATTATCTTGATTCTCAAATCAAGTTCTTCAGTTAATTTCTTTGACAACCTGATTAATGACCTTATATGTTTTGTTATGATGAACAAATAAATTGATTACGTGTTTATTTAAATTTAGCTATTTTTGATTAGTTGAATTACAATAACTTGTTGATGATGAACAATTTGTTCGATAAATTAAGTAATACAAATTAAATTAATTGACAAATAGATTTGTATGGTTAAATTGTTATATAAACTTGATTGAAAATGAAATTGATTTTCTTGAAAATGAAATTGAGTTGATTACATGATAATAACTTTGAATTATGAGCATACATTATTAATTTCATAAAGCATTATTGCATTAACGATCAAAAATCTAAAAAGTTAAGTTTCAGGGCAAATCAAATAGATACGTAGCATAAAGGGATCGATACTTGTAAAGATTAGATTAGTGCTACACGAAGAAACATATTAAAGTATCGATATATGCAATTAAAGTATCGATGCTTATTAATGAAATAAAGAAAAGATGATAGTTAATACCCGAGAATCGATACATAGTAAAGCAAAATCAACACATACCTTGAAGAAGTAAAAGTATCGACACCCATATTTAAAGTTTCGATACATTTTGGAGATTCAAACTATAACGACTAGTTTTAGAATATTTATTGCTTGCATTTAATGAAGACCAAAGAGTTGTTAAGAGCTATTACTCTAAGCTTTAAAAGCTTCAATTTTCAGAGAAACAAATAAAGAACAAGAAAGTAAAAATTAGAACTAACAAAAAAATATTCTCTGGTCATTCTCTATTATTCTTAGGTATAAAAATTTCATATTCCTTTTAGAAAGAGAAAGCTTATATTTAATATTTATTATACATCTGCTCTATTCAAGAGAGCTTTTATTTTTCAATCTGTATTAATTCAAAACACTTGGGTTACTCTTCACTTGATAAAAAGAAAGATGTTGTAAATTGGGTTATATTTCACTCATTAAAAGAAAGATGTGTAACTGATTACCCTTCGTTGAAAAGAAGGAGAGTTATAAGCTGGGTTACTCTTGACCTGAAAAAACAAAAAGATAGGGAAACCTTGATCCAAAGATCAATCGAGAAAAGTGAACGTAGGTCGAATTGTTGAACCATTATAAAAACCTTGTTTGTCATTCTCTCTCGTTACTGTCTTTTAAAATTAATTGTTTTGTGTTGTTGGCATTTTGGCACTCATGTCATTAAACATACATATTAGCTGCATTTCATTTAAATTAGTTTTTAAATATTAATAAACCCAATTCATTCTCCTCATGGGTGTTTATATCTAGGCCATCACTGATGAAGGTTTAATTTGTTGCCTAGTAGTTGTGTTTTTTTTCTCCTCGACAATGTATTTATCCATTTATGCCAAAAAAGATATAACTTTGATTTTAAGTAAGAAATTTATGTATCAATAATTATTATGAAAATGATATATAGAGAGAGACGCATTTAAAATTTTTTTAAATAGAGTAATTAACAAAAAAAAAATAGATTTCATCATACATATATATAACCTAATTTCTTTTAGAAATTAACCTGTGTGGATGTTTATATTTTTCAAAAATTTGGATCATTGAACTTTTATAGAGAATTATTAAAAGATTAAAAAAATTATAATTTTTTAATACATTAAAAAGAATAGTAATATATGAATATATGATTTTTTTTTGTTTAATTTCATAAATAACAATAATGTTTATCTAATAAATTCTTAACTCTCATCAAAATAATAAAATTGTTTATAATATTAAATTTTGACCATCACAATATTAAAGTGTAAATCATTTTTAAATAAGATTAGAGGTATTATAATAGAGCCAAAATATAAATATATTTTTACCTCTTATCTATTCATAAAGTAGAACATAAATAAGCAACAAAAAAAAATTTGCTTAAACGATTAAAACTACTCAATCAAACTCTCAAAAATATTATTCTATATATTTAACATTGAGTAGTATTAGGATAAATTTTTTTTTTACAAACTAATATAGTAAGCTATTTGTTGGTGCAAAAAACGTCTGTTGACTTCTTTACAATAAACAAGGAGCAGCTCATGGTGGCAGAGTAGTATTTGTAATTTGGGTGGCTCCCAAGCTGTCTACATACCCCCTCTTTTCTCATTCTTCTTCTTCTTCTTGTTTTTCTTTCTCTTTTTTTTAGTGGGGTATCAAGTCACACGTCATTCTATTTAGGGAGAGAGATGGTGATTTTATAGTGCTAGGGTGGTAGTTCCCAAGAACCATAGGACGGTTATCATTAAAACTGGTGGGGGTCACACTGTTACTTAGCAGCAGAAATGTACTATATGGCTGTAAATTACCACCAACATCAGTCCCCCAGTTTTCAATAAAAATTTACTTTTAATGAAGTTATAGTTTGCATGGGTCTCTCACAAAGGTCAGGGCTACATACGGGATCTCGAGCACGTAATGTTCAGAAACATCGAGTCCATAGGCTTAGGATTGAGCGAATAAGCTCGGTATCATGGAGTAGTGAGCACAGACTCATTGAGCGCATAAGCTCGGGATCGTTGATGTCTGACATATGTTAGGACTTACAAATGCCTAACGTGGGCCAGGACTATGGCTCAACTAGTGTTAGGGGATTTTAGGACTAAGCAGCTAACCGTGATACTAGAAGAAAGCTCAACTAGCACCCGAGAATTTTAAGGCTCAAAGGCTAATTGGGATATTAGGATAAAGCTCAACTAGCACTCGGATATTTTAGGGCTCAAAGGCCAACCGGGGTACTAGGGGAAACCTGGGTTAGTCCTCAAAAAAATTGAGGCACTAACAAAAAGCTCGACTAGTCCTCGAAAAAACCAAGGCACTAGGAGAAGGGTCAACTAACACCCGAGAATTTTAGGATTCAAAGGCTAACCGGGATACTAAGAAAAAGGCTCGACTAGTCCTCGATGTTTTAGGGCTCAAAGGCCAACCGAGACACTAAGAGAAGGTACTAGCCCTCGGGGATTTTAGGGCTCAAAGGCTAATTGGGGTACAAGGAGAAAGCTCGACTGGGAGAAACCTCTACCAAGAGAAAAGCTCGACTAGTCCTCGAAAAAACTGAGGCACTAGGAGAAAGCTCGACTAGTCCTCAAAAAAACCAAAGCACTAGGAGAAGGGTCAATTAGCACCCAGGAATTTTAAGGCTCAAAGGCCAACCGGGGTACTAAGAGAAAGGCTCGACTAGTTCTCAGGCATTTTAAGGCTCAAAGGTCAACCGAGGCACTAGGAGAAGGCTCAAGTAGAACCCAAGAATTTTAAAACTCAAAAGCCAACCGGGATACTAGGAGAAAGGCTCGACTAGGCCTCGGGTATTTTAGGGCTCAAATGCCAACCGAGACACTAGGAGAAGGCTCAACTAACACCAGGAGATTTTTGAGCTCAAAGGCCAATTGGGGTACTAGGAGAAAGGCTCGACTAGTGCTCGAACGTTTTAAGACTCAAAGGTCAATCGAGGTACTAGAAAGAAGCTCAAATAGTGTTCGAAAGAGTCAAAATACTAAGAGGAGGCTCGACTAGTGCTCGAAAGAGCTGGGACACTAAGAGGAGCCTCGACTAGTGTTTGGGAGAGCCAGGATACTAAGAGAAAGCTTGACTAGTGCTCGAAAGAGCCGAAACACTAGAAGAAAGCTTGACCAGTGCATAGGAGAGCCGGGATACTATAAGGAAGCTCGACTGGTGTTGAAAGACTAAGAGAGGGCTCAACGGTTATCAAGAGACACTAGAAGGGGGCTCGACTAATGTCAAGGGATTTTATGGCTAAAGAGCCAATTGTGACACTAAGAGAAGGCTCGACTAATGTCTGAAAATTTTATGACTAAAGAGAAAATCATGACACTAGAAGAAATCTCGACTAACGTTCAGGGATTTTACAGTTAAAGAGCTAACTGTGACATTAAGAGGGGGATCGACTACTGTCAAGGGACACTAGGAGAAGGCTCAATTAATGTCAAAAGACACTAGGAGAAGGCTTGACTGGTGTCAGAAGACACCAGGAGAAGGCTCAACTAGTGTCAGAGGACACTAGGAGGAGCCTCTCCTAGTGTCAAGAGACACCAAGAGAGGGCTCGATCAGTGTCTGAGGAATTTATGGCTAAAGAGCCAATCGTGACACTAGAAGAAGGATCGACTAACGTTTGAAGATTTTACGATTAAAAAGCAAATCATGATGCTAGGAGGGGGCTCGACTGGTGTCAAGGGACACCAAGAGAGGGCTTGACTAGTGTCAAAGGACACTAAGAGAAGGCTCGACTAATGTCAGGAGACACCAGGAGAGGGCTTATCTAGTGTTAGAGAACGCTAGGAGGAGGCTCGACTGGTATCAAGAGACACTAGGAGAGGGCTCAAATAGTGTTAGAAGACATTAAAAAAAGGCTCGACTGGTGTCAAAAGACACCAGGAGAGGGCTCGATCAGTGTATGAGGATTTTATGATTAAAGAGTTAATCGTGACACTCGAAGAAGGCTCAACTAATGTCTAAGAATTTTATGACTAAAAAGCCAATTGTGACGCTAGGAGGGGGCTCGACTGGTGTCAAGAGACACTAGGAGAGGGCTTGACTAGTGTCAGAGGACACTAGATAAGGCTTGACTGCTGTCAGAAGACACTAAGAGCGAGCTTAACTAGTGTCAGAGGAGGCTTGACTGGTGTTAAGAGACACCAGGAGAGGGCTCGATCAATGTCTGAGGATTTTACGATTAAAGATCTAATCGTGATACTAGGAGAAGGCTCGATTAACGTTCAAAAATTTTATGACTAAAGAGCCAATCGTGATGCTAGAAGGGGGCTCGATTGGTGTCAAAGGATACTAGAAGAAGGTTCGACTAGTGTCAGAAGACATTAAGAGGGGGCTCGATTAGTGTCAAAGGATACTAAGAGAGAACTCAACTAGAGAACATTAGAAGAATGCTCGACTAGTGTCAGGAGACATCAAGAGAGGGCTCGACTAGTGTCGGAAGACATTAAGAGAAGGCTCGATTGGTGTCAAGAGATACTAGGAGAGGGTTTAAATAGTGTCAGAAAACACTAGGAGGAGGGCTCGACTGGTGTCAAGAGACACCAAAAAACACTAGGAGGAGGGCTCGACTGGTGTCAAGAGACACCAAGAGAAGGCTTAACTAGTGTCAAAAGATATTAGGAGGAGGCTTGACTGGTGTCAAGAGACATTAGGAGAGAGCTCGATCAGTGTATGGGGATTTTATAGCTAAATATCCAACTGTGATACTAGAAGAAGGCTCGACTAATGTTCGAGAATTTTACGATTAAAGAGTCAATCGTGACGCTAAGAGGGGGCTCGATTGGTGTCAAGGAACATTAGGAGAGGGTTCGACTAGTGTCAGAAGACACTAAGAGAAAGTTCAACTAATGTTCGAAAGAGCTGTGACACTAGGAGAAACCTCGACCAGTGTCCGGGAGAGCTGGGACACTAGAAGAGGGCTCGACTAGGGTCAGAAGATTTTTGGGCTTAAAGTCAACCGTGACCCCAGGAGAAAGCTCAATTGATGTCAGGGAATTTTAGGGCTTAAAGCCAACCATGACACTAGGAGAAGGCTTGACTCGTGTGATCCCAGGAGAAAGATCGACTAGGGTCAGAGGATTTTAGATCTTAAAGTCAATCATGACCATAAGAGAAAGCTCAACTGGTGTCAAAAAATTTAAGGGCTTAAAGCCAACCATAACACCTGGAGAAGGCTCAACTAGTGTGATCTTAGGAGAAAACTCGAATAGGGCTACACTAGGAGAAAGCTCGACTAGGGTTATGGGATTTTAGGGTTTAAGGCCAACTATAACACTAGGACAAAGCTCAACTCTGTATCATCGAGCGAATAAGCTCGGCAACATTGATCTATAGCAAAAAAACAATCAAGAACAAGACAATATAGTAATGAAAAACAATGACAAGTCTCGGGTTAGATAAAATCACCTCGGGATTGAAGAGATCATCTCTGGTCAGGGGGTGACGACCCTCAGGGGTGAGTGGGAGACAGTCTTCAGGTGGAGGCAGCCCTCAAGGATGAGGGGGGAGATAGCCCTCAGGTAGAGACAACCCTTAGGGATGAGGTAGAGATAGTCCTCAGGGATGAGGGAGAGATAGCCCTCAGGAGCGAGGGGGAGACAACCCTCAGGGATGAGGGGGAAACAATCCTCAGAAGTGAGGGGGAGACAACCCTCAGGTGAAGACGGCCCTCAGGGGTAAGGGAGAGACCACCCTCAGGTGGTAACGGCATTCAACAGTGAGAGGGAGATAGCCCTCAGGGGATGGATGAGTAGGAGAGCCCTTTGGGGATGAGGCGTCGCCTGAGATGAGGGGGAGAGCCCTTAGGGGATGGATGAGGAGGAGAGCCCTCTAGGGATGAGGGGTAGCCTTAGATGAAGGGGAGATCCCTCAGGCAATGGATGAGGGGGAGAGCCATCAGGGGATGGATGAGGAGGAGAGTCCTGAGGGTCAGTAAGATACATCCTACGAAAGTCCATCTCTACTATTCATATCATAAAATCAGATTCCACAATCATTCCGATCAAATTTCACAAACCTATTTATGTATTTTGTCAGAAACTTGATAGAGTACAAGAAAATTTGCAAGTCCATACCTTTGTAAGTTGTAGTTCACGAACCAAAATCAAAATTATGGACCGTAAAGCTTTCTTCGATTTGGTTGAAAAATGACTTTTTACAAGTGTTTCTCATAGACGGTGTCAGCTATTGGTGCAAAAAATGTCTGGTGACTTCCTTACACCAAACGAGGAGCAGTTCATAATGACGGAGTGGTGTTTGTGATTGAACTTGGGTGGCTCCCAAGTTGCCTATATACCCCCTCTTTTCTCTTTCTCCTTCTTCTTTTTTTTTTTTGGTTTTTGTTTCTCTTTTTTTGATGGAGGATCAAGTCACACGTCGTTCTATTTGAAGGGAGAGATAGTGATTTTATAGTGTTAAGATGGTAGTTCCCAAAAACCGTAGGACAGTTATCATTAAAATTGGTGGGGCTACACTTTTACTTAGTAATAGAAATGCACTATACGACTGTAAATTACCATCAACACTATTATTTGTTAATAAAAACATAAAATTCATGTAATTTTTAAAAATAAATAATGTGGATAATTTTTTACAATTAAATAATATGGATAAAGGAGCAACCGATATTATTATGGCATATTAGTTTGTATACAATAGTTTATACCAAAAATTTGTATTTTTAGTATTATTCATCTAACATACATATTTCTTGTGATTAAATTTACTTGAAAGTCTACCTCGTTTTAAAGAGGGTAACCTCTATTATATGGAAAAAGAAAAATCAACTCCATGAACATGTGTGGGAGATTAGTTCTAGCAATTTTTTTTTATAGTAAAGAGTTGACAAATATTTATATATTTTGATAATTTTTTTTGTATTTTAATGATTTTTTTTAATTTTCAAAGGAATTAAATATTCTCTAATCATTTTTAAATAATTTTTAAATGTTTGAAAGTTTTCAATACATATTCAACTCTATCACTCACCAACTATATATTCTTTTGTGTTTTATATATAATACTATTGATCAATTTTTTATGAAGAGTCTTTGATGGATTGAGAATATTGAAAAATTCGAATGAATGTAGTGAATTCAATAATGAGTTATATGTATGTTTACTCTCAATTTGCATGAATCATGCGATCAAGGAAAGACTAAAGAGATTGAATCTTTCAAAACACCATATTACATTTGACAATAACTATAGGATAAGTACCACATGAAATTATATATATATATATTATTAATACATTGACATTTAACAACTTATATTATTTTATAAGTTACTAGATAACCCAAATCCAGCAAAAAAATTTTGTTATCAGCCCATTGATTTATGCTTTGTCGTACCCAATTGCTTTGATTTTTCTTCTCCTCCATGGATAATCAAATTCCAAACCTTCATTAATTTGGATTTGGTACAGATTAAAGCTTCTCTAGCTAATAATGAAGGATCAAGTCTTTGTAATTTTTTTTTGTCTTTCAATTGATGTGGTGGCAACATAAACATTAATGATGATTGATGAGTACATAAAAGTGTATGTGTATTAAGAGTTAAATTTATCATTTTACACTTAATGTATGATTAACTCTCTCC